>PVIU01007951.1:0-87397 GCA_004026605.1 Ondatra zibethicus | reverse complement strand
GAGTCTTTTTGAATGCACTCCTCCCAAGGCCGGGAGGGAGGGGGGTGGGCCTTGGACTTCCAACAGGGCAGGGCACCATGCCCTCTTTCAAGGAAGAAGGGAGAGGGAGGAGGGGTGGGGGGTAGCGGGAGGGGACCGGGAGAAGGGGAAGAAAGGAAAAAATGTTATTTCTTTAATTATGTTTTTGAATGGAAAAAAATAAAACAATGTAAAAAAAAATAAAATTTGAAAAAAAAAACACTTCCCTTTCTTCCCCCCAACTCCTCCCAGAGTCCCTCATCATACACTTTTCCAGTTTCATTTAGGGCTGAGCCCTCCATGGCCAATTGTTCTCTCCACTTGAGCTAGTTGAGAGTCTAAAGATCCCAAAGCACAGTTATTAGCTGCCCTAGATGGTAGTATGGAGTTTGAAAAAGACAGATTCTGAAGAGATTCTATAGCCTGCGCCCTGGCTATTGGAAGTTTAGCTCACCACTGAAGTGGGTCAGGGGAGAGTGCCTGGAAGTCTGACAGCAGCCACATTGCTGTGGAGTCTTAAGGGAAGGCTTGCTTATCATCTTGGGGAGAAACCTCATCTCTAAAACAATCACTGGGTCCACTACTTGCTTCCTGAGCCCACACCTTACTGTGGATGCATGATACCAGTGAACTATGTAGTGTTTGGGGGTGGGGGAGAATTCCCAGTATCCCTTGCTTCATTGTTGGTGCCTTTCTTTCCTACTTTAAGTCTTTTGCCTCTTCTTGTGGTTTCTGCCTGAGGCTTGCCCACAAAGTATAATGGAAGCCTGCTGCCTTTGCTGAATTATTCGTGTGTCATGGCCCTCCACCAAAGTAGGAAAGAGCTCCTGGGACCCGGGCAACAGAGGAGAGGGAACAGAGGAAAGAGAGGCAGAGAGTGCTAGAAGCAATCTTTGCTTTCTTGTTCATTTTTCTGTGTATAAGCACAGGTATGTGTTCAGCATGCTCCCTTTGTTGCGGGAATAAGGATAAATGGATTTAATTTCTATTTTGGGACATTGCCTTGCCTCTGTTCCCTTTGTCTGAATCCCTTGATCATTTAAAACAGCTTGGCAGTGCTGTGTTTCAGAGTAAAGTGAGAAAAGAATGATAATTTATGAATAGTGGAGTTCTAGTTTGAAGAAAATAGATAGCTACTTTTCAGTTCGTGTGTGTGTGTGTGTGTGTGTGTGTGTGTGTGTGTGTGTGTGTGTGCATGTGGGCATGCACATTCTATGTTTCTTGTGCAGAAGTCACAGAATAGCTTTGGGTGTCAGGCCTCACCTTCTACCTGTGTGAGTCAGGTTTTTCTTTTCTTCTTTGGTCTGCACACACTAAGTAGTTGTTCTGAAAATTCCAGGATTCCCCTATTTCCACCTTCTGGAAATAAATCCCAGTATACTACTGGATCTTATATGGGTTCTGGAAAGTCTAATTTAGGTCCTCATGTTTCTATAACAAACAGTTTTACCCTCTGAGCCATCTTCCCCCAGCCTCAGTTTTCTGTTCCAAGTATGGGGATGGATAGGAGCTCCAGACACTTACATTAATAGATATGAGTATAAGGAGCTTTGTTGGCTCCAGGTTTCCTCCATGGATCTTTGCCAGGAAGGGACCAAGGACCATTGATCTGCCCAGCTCTGACCTGTGAACTTCTCTTGAGTTGTTCCAAGGGCAAGCATTTTGCATGTGGAATCATTTTATTTTTCACTTGTCTTCCACCAGGAAGAAAAAAGTAAAGGATGGCAGGGAGTCAAAATCTCCTCCCAATGGGAGCTGGCTCTTCCAAGTGCCTCATTTCTCTTCTGTGTGTCTGGTCTTGTGAGTTAAATAGCAATGATGCACATCCTAGACATGATATGTGAGTGCAATTTATTTCTGTATTTATGCCTTTCTTCTTCGGAGTATCTGCTGGAGTGGATACACCAGAATAATAGCAGATACTGCATACAAGAGTCACCTCAGAGAGAACACACACACCAGCAGAGACTGCGCTGGAGAAACAGTTTTTCCTTGCCCTGCACAGCCCAGAGTTAGCAGACATTTGCTAAGAGATTTCAGATTCTGGAGGTAAAAGGAACTGATGATTGATTAGAAGTAGCTACCAAGCATTAGATGCACTGTTCTAGGCACATCATAATCATTTGGCACACTCACTTTGACACCCACTGCACAGATGGAGGAGAGCTTGGCTCCTAAGTAAGCCCTAAACTTTCCCCATTCATGAACACTCGTGTCAATAGCTTTCTTTCCTATGGTAGTTGATGCTACTTCTCTCTTAAATTTTAAACTGTATTTATTCCTTGTAATTTTATATATAAATAGAGTGTATTTAAATCATACCTACCCACCATTTCCTCTAGGCACCATCTACACTATCTCCTAACTTCAACTGTATCTAATTAGTGCTGCTCATATGTGAATGGGCATAAGGCACAGTTAACTGGAGAATGGGCAGCCTACCAGGGTTCTCCATGCACAAGACCAAAGCAGTCAACACTCCAGTACGGAGAGAGGAGCCACCAGGCCCCACACCTGACTGATGTGCTGCTCCTCTTGCTCCAGTGATGTCTCCGTGACAGCTGGACAATCAACAGTGGCTTTCTTTTTCTCAGCCTAGAGTTCCCTGTCCTGTGTAAGTCCCTGGAAGGCAGCTCATACGTAGCGTTCCAGAGCAGTGGGCAAGAGTGGGAAGGATGGCTGGTAGTGTTCAGGTGCACAGGAGATGCAGAAATGCATAGCTTCTTAGACAAATGATCAGAGCTTTCCTGGGGCTCCCACTCACCACACACCGAGTGCCTTGGGCATGTCTGCAGAAGTGTCATCCCTAGATTTATCTTCCTTTTATCCCAAGTCCATGCTCTTCTTCTTTTTTATCTGTACATTTCTTGGGACACTTTATCTCTTGGGAACAGGACAGTAATTTCTCTATTTTTAAGCTTTCGTTTGTGTGTGTGTGTGTGTGTGTGGTAATTTCACAGAAAATTTAGAGGAAGATACAGAAGTTTCCCACATATGGCCTTTGCCTCTCAGCTGGTTATCTGCTTCTCCACCAAGCTGTGATTGTGGTTTCATTTTTGTTGCCGTGGTAAAATACTCCGAGAAAAAGCAACTAGAAAAAGGAGGTGCATCACTAAAGAGAAGCCCAGACAGGAACTCAAAACAGCTAGTCACATCACATATACAGAGAGAGAGAGAGAGAGAGAGAGAGAGAGAGAGAGAGAGAGAGAGAGAGAGAGAGAGGAGAGATTGCTGTCCATGCTGGCATGTTTTCTAGCTTTCTTCATTCTTACATAGGTCACCATTACACAGCACCCTAGTAATGGCACTGCCCATGGTGTTCTGGGTCTTCTTACAATAATTAACAACCAGAAAATACCCCCACAGTAGTGCATATAGGCCAACTAGATTTAGAGAGTGATTCTAGGTTGTGTCAAATTGAAAATCAGAACTAAGCAGCACACATGGGGTACAGGGTCAGTCCCTGGAAGCTGCTCAATCCATGCAGACTCCCACTGCGTGTTTGCAGTTTTACTGGGAAGTATGTGCATTTCAAAAATAATTTTTATCCTTATACTCTGCAGGCAGGTGTACATCTTTACACCTGAAGAATGAAATCCAGAGACATGAACACATTGGGTAAGATGACGTGAATGGAAAGGCTGAAATCCAAATGTTCTTAAGACTTGCTCTTTCCATTCTGCCAAACCTCCTATAGGGTCCCAGGCATTTTACTGGATATCTGGGAAAAGCAACGTTGAGTAAGATATGGAACTTTTCTTCACAAAGTTCATGGATCATAGGGTGTTGGTGGGGACACACAGATGTGTATAGGTTGTTAGGAAACTGTGGAAGTTCAAAGACAGGTGTGCTGAGGATGGGAGCCAACTAAAGAGATGTGACCCAGAGTGGATGGACCATCTGTGGCTCTCTGATCTCCATGGAACCAACGCCTATGGTCCGGGGTTAGAAGCTAAGCTAATGATTCAGTGGAACCTCAGGGCAGCTCCATGAAAATCCTTCAGTGGTAGAAGCATGTCTCTGGGGTTACAGGTGAAGTCATCAGAAGTCACGCTGGAAGATTTGTATCTCATTGAAAAAGACATGTCTCTGTGTGGTTTCCATCCATTTGCTGCATCTGTGAGACAAGTTGTCTTTTTAATGGGGGAGCGGAGCCCATTTCTGTGCCACCTGTCAGTATTTAGCATGCCACCGAGGCTTATTACTGCTGCCATCTGCTGCCAAGGAAAAGTGTTCATGTTCTGGGTGGCTCTTAAAAGTCATTAGTGGGAAGGAGGCAGGGCTGGGAACACACACTACTAGCACAATAAAAGTTTTCATTCTCTTCCTCTGTATTCTGGAGGGTTCATCCTCTGTACCCCAGCTGCCTTCTTCTAGCCTCACTGGTGTGTGTGTGTGTGTGTGTGTGTGTGTGTGTGTGTGCGCGCGTACACCAGAGATCAAACTCATATGTAATTCTTCAGGAGTCATACACCTTGTGTTTTTGAGGGTCTTTTGTTGGACCCTAGAACTCTCCAATTGTCATTGTCGTTGGCTTGGCTGCTTGACCACTAAATTCCAGGGACCCATCTGTCTCTACCTCCCCTTGTCTGGGTTTATAGGCACATGCCGCTCATGACTGTTTTATGTGGGTGCTAGAGACTGAACTCAGATCATCTTGTTTGCACATCACTGGCTGCTCAGTCTCCCTAAGCCCTCTTCATCCTCTCCTTTATGCCAGTTTTTTTCCACCATGGATTCTACAGCATCCATGTTAGCCACAGGGCATAGTTAGCCACAGTTAGAAGTTTGGCCACAAATAAACTTTTATTTCCTGCACTAAGTAGTGGGCATATACTGTCATTTAAGGAGACATCAAAACCTCCAAATATTGGACTGTTGAAATGAATGACTTTAGATGGGTAAGATACCTCAGTAAATAAAAGTGCTTTGCTGTATAAGTTTGACACCTTTGGTTTGATCCCTGGAACTCATGCCAAAACCAATCAACCATCCAGCTAGCCAGCCAGCCAGCCAACCAACCTGCCAACAAACCAACCAACCAACCCACCAACAAACCAATCAACCAATCAGTTAACCAACCAACCAACTAACCCACCCACCAACAAATCAACAAACCAACCAACCCACCAACAAACCAATCAACCAATCGTTAACCAATCAACCAACCAACCAACCAACCAACCAACCAACCAACCAACTAACCCACCCACCAACAAATCAACAAACCAACCAAACCAATAACAAACCAATCAACCAACCAACCCACCAACAAACCAACCAGCCAACCAGATGTGGTGGTGCTTTTCTGAAATCCTAGTGCTCTCATAGTGAGGTGGGATGGAGAAAGGAGAACCTGGGACATTGGTGGCTGGCTAGCATAGGTGTATTCATGTAGCCGAAACAACAGCGAAAGAGTCCCTGTCTCAACAAGGTGGAAAGAGACAGCTGACTCCAAAAGTTGTCCTCGGATTTTCATAGCTTATCATGAAATATGTATGCCTGTAGATACTTACACACATGTATGATGTACACATATCCATTCATTATGAAATAATCATAAATAAAACGGTGTCTTAAGTCTAATTTAGTTAAACTTATTTATTCTCACTAATCTTTCCTAAGTACCATTGAGGTCAACAGAAATGAACAAGGCATGGCTGCTGCTTTGAGGGTCTCATGAGTTGTTCTGTACATGTTCATTGCATGTATGAGGTGCTGATTACAAGTGACGTGAGCCATGTCCTATGTTGTAGCTCACAGAGGGGAAATGAATGCTTTTTCTAAGTCTGGAGCAAAGCAGGCAAGAGGGGTGGGTGTACATGAAGGTTCGGCTTGATTCCCAGCTTGATAAGCTTTCAAATCACTGTGGAAGCAAACCTCTGGTATGCCTGTGAGGAAGTTTCCAGATTAGGTTCATTAAAGTGGTAAAGCCCACTAAGTGTGGACACCACAATTCCATAGGCTGGTGTCCTAGACTGAATCAAAAAGAGAAATCTAGGAATCATCTTTCTGTTTCCTAACTATGGATATAATACATTAAGATGCCTCTGGCTCCTGACAACATGCCTTTTCTACCTTGGACTGTAAACCAAGTAAACCCTTCCTTTCAGAAGTGGCTTTTGTCAGGTATTTTACTGAATTGAGCATGTGATTAGATTTGCATTTAGGAAAAATTCAGGATTGTCTGATCCTGAAAATCAAAGGAAGGAAGAAAGGCCAGACTCCAGACTATGGAAAGATCCACTATGGTGAAAGCAACCATGGAATATCATCAAAGAAGCCAACGAAGGCTGGTTAAGTGAAATGATGGGTGTCAGACTTGGATCCCAGGGCCTGAGAACTGACATAGGTAAAGAAATGACACTCCTTCTTGACTGAAAAGTGTGTAGATGAGGTTCAGTGTGGCTAGGCAGGCTCAGCTGGGAGTGGGTAGGTGCTTCGAGCCAGAGCTGGGTCATGAACAGCCTAAGAAAAAGGAGAAATGAGAGCAAGAGCTTGTGTGGGTGAGACCCAAAGAGCAGATGCAGGGAGAGTTGTGTGAGCTCCCATCCCATGTGGGAGTAAAGGAGGGCGAGATGGATGGGCTCCGTTGCGGCAGGGTGTGTGGGTTTGCTTGCGGGTATTTCTTGTCTAGTAGCATCTGTTTTCTCTCGGATGTAGGAGGCAGGATCATCTGATGAGTGAGGAGTGTGGTTGTGTCAGAGACAGAGCAAGAGAAAAGTAGCACTTTGGGAAAAAACTAACACAGAATGATGGCCTGGGATTACTTGGCAGACGTGGGCTCCCTTGAAGGTGTGCATCAGAGCATATCAGGTGTCTGGGTTGTCCTTTTCTGCTTGGACAGAGGAATGAAAAGGCACCAGGCTGAACTTCCCTAGGCTTGAGTTTCATCTGAATGGTGTGAAGAGAAAGCAAAAGATGGCTCAGAGAGCTTAAGGTGCAGACAAAGATATTGTTAAAAATCCTGAACCCTAAAGTCTAAGTTGACTTAATTAATGAAGAAAGGAGAGGGATGGTGGCCCCAAGAGAACTCTCAGAGTGAAAGAAATTGAATGAACAAAAGGAAGAAGAAACAGACCGTGGCTGGACGTTCTTACAATGCTGCTTTTAGAGACAATGTTACAGGAAAGGGTTTTCTGAAGTTGGAGGGAGAGAAAAAAGTCAACTTTCCCCCCAGCAGCCATCTGTTGCCAGTAGATCTTTGGCTATTGTATATGTATATGATATGATGTATCTGTATATGATGTATATGCACATACACACGTATATGATGTATATTATGTATGT
The DNA here is from genome assembly GCA_004026605.1 of Ondatra zibethicus. NCBI lineage: Eukaryota > Metazoa > Chordata > Mammalia > Rodentia > Cricetidae > Ondatra > Ondatra zibethicus. The sequence goes on along the minus strand of PVIU01007951.1, from coordinate 80,089 downwards.
ATATGATATGTATGTGTGTGTATGTAAGCTATGTGTTCAAAGCTGAGAGGTTTAGAGTTGCCTGGTCTAGGGTTTTCCTTTTAAATTCTAGTAAGTGGTCCTTAAGCTTAAAAACAAAAATAAACAAACAAGCAAAGACCCCCAAGGAAACAGTGGAGAGTAATTGAGGAAGATCTCTGACATTGGCCTCTGACCTCCACAAGCATACTTTCACATATACACACATGAACATACACACAAATCACATGCAAGAGAAGCCCATATACTTACATGCAGTAAAAGCTGCTGATATACTTTTTCCCTTTAGTACTACTGAATTTGATAACAAGTGGACTTTCTGGCCTGGGTCCCACTGTGTATTTCTCTTTTTAAGAAAATAATTAATTAATTAATTAATTTTATGCATGTGAATGTTTTGCCTGTATACATATGTGAACCCGGTGCATGCCTAATATCCATGTAAGTCAGAAGAGGGCACCAGATCCCAGGGATCAGGAGGTATGGATGACTGCAAGCCTCATGAGGGTGCTGGAGCTGACGCTGGATCCTTCTGCAAGAGCAGCAAGTGCTGTCTCTCCAGCCCCCATAGTACTCTCCTTTCTCTGCATGGTTTTGCTTTGTTTTGGTTACCATTTCTTTATGAGACCTCTATCCTGGCCTACCTCACTCTGTTGTGTGTGTCAGTGTCATCTCTCTCCTTTCTATAGTGTGTGTGTATGTGTGTGTGTGTGTGTGTGTGTGTGTGTGAGAGAGAGAGAGAGAGAGAGAGAGAGAGAGAGAGAGAGAGAGAGAGAGAGCGCTCACGTGTGAGGAGGCTTGAGGACAATGCAGGCTACTGTCCTCAAAGACAGCTTAAAGTCAAAGAGTAACTGTACCTAAGCTTGGCTTTCTTCGGAGGAAAGACTGGGTGGACCATATTCGGAATCCTGAGTTGATGGCTTCAGGCATTAAGATCGCTGGGGACAGGGGCCTCAGTATCCATCTTTGCTTTTTCTTTTTGGCTTGGCCAAGTCTCACTATGAAGCCCAGGCTAGCCTGAAACTTTTTATGTAGTCCAGATAAGCCTTGAACTTGTGATTCATCTGCCTCAGATTTCTGAGTGTGTGCCACAATGCCTGGTTTTCACCTATTTTAGTATTGAGCACTGTGACAATGCTGGGCTAAATAGAGAAATACGCGGCTAGTTTGCTGTCATCTCCGTTTATGCCCACGGCAGACAGCACTAACTGATGGCTGCACTTTTCTTTATGGAGTTTGAATGATCTTAGAATTTTCAATAGAGTGTTCTTGAGAATCACTGCTAATTGAGCCAGCTGACCTTCGAGGTAGTATCAGTCACCACCTTTATTAGTTTCCCAGGTCGCTGTACTATATGATCATGTGACGGGTGACTTTGAAACAGCAGAAGCTTATTCTCTTCTGGTTGTGGTTGTGAAGAAATCTCAGATCAAGGTATCTGCAGCACTGGTTTGTTCTAGAGGCTCTGAAGGAAGGCTGTTCCTTTTTCTCCTGGCTTCAGGAGCCTGTGGCAGCCCTTGGTTGTCTTTACTTTGTAGCTGAGTGACATTGGTCTCCATACCTATCCTTATGCGGCCTGTTTCCTTCTGTGCTCTGCGTGTCATCCCTCCCACCCCCTCATTTCCTCTCTCTTTCCCCTTCTCTGTGTGTGTGTTTGCATGTGCAGGTGCACATGTGTGCTCGTGTGTGTGTGTGAAAGCTGGAAGATAATGTTGACTGTCACATGACTTCACATGCTGGCCAACTTATTTTTTGACACTGAGTTTCTCATTGACCTGAAAGCCAGACAGAGCTGCTTGGCCAGTGGGTCATGGGGATTTGCCCGTTTCTGTCTCCTCAGTACTGGGATTTTAACATGGGGCCCCAAGGCCAAGCTGTTTTTAAATGTGGATTTTGAGACTCAAAATCAGGTATTCATGCTTGCATGGTGAAAACATCCACTGAGCCATTTCCTCACCACCCTCTCCTTTCTTTCATAAGGATACCAGCCATCGAATTCTGGGGTCACCTTAAATCTAGTTTGACCTTTTCTAGACATCTTTAATTAATTAATCCTCAAAGACCTGTTTCCAATAAGATAGACAGATATTGAATATACAGATACTGAAATTAGAATTTGAACACATCTTTTTGGGAGCCACTGTTAAAGCCAGGGGCACTACTCCATCCACTATACACCACTATTAGGGAGCAGTTTGGACCCAGTCCCTGGCTCCTGGCTGTCTTTCCTGCTCATCAGTAGGTTTAGCTGAGATCATGAGGGCAGGACATGTTAGTGATATTATAATAGGAGACATGGGTGGGTTTGCCGTCTCTCTTTCTCTACGTGCATGCATTGAGAAGCCATGTGAGGACACCTGGAGAAAGTGAGGAGGGGTCTCATCCTTCACTTACCTTTCTGGTAGCATTTCTAAATACATGCTTTTTAACTTATGCAGTTGACAGCATTTTGCAATGACACTCTGAGCTGGTGGAGCAGACATCCACCCCCAGCCTCAACTAATTACTGGGTAAATGGCAGCCATCTGCCACAAACTGCTAAAATTCAAGCTTTTCTTAGGAGTTTGGAATTGGACCAAGAGAGAGTCGGCGTCTCCCCAGGCATTTTGAGGTTAAACAGTAGACTTTGAGGCTCTTGGTGTCCACGTGGTGGGCAGCAGAAAGGGCAGGTGTTGGAGGAAGCACAGGGGTACAGATGCACTAAGAAAAAGGCAGCTAAGAGGCTGGTAAGATCAGGGTCCAGAAGAAAACCTCCCTGCCACCTTTCACCCTTCTGGGACTATTTTTTTTTTTTGCTCTTCAACTCCACAGATTAAGATCTTAAATATTTTTCATTGTAAACCTCTATTCTCTTTTCCTTATTAAGGTAGTGTGAGTTCATTTCTGGTGTTTGTAAGCACACAACAAATCTCAAGTATGCTGTCTTGGCTGTTTCCACTATTTACATTTAGGTACTTAGGCTTCTGTGAGAGGCCCAGACTCCCTGACTGTCCAGATGACGATGAGAAGCCAACAAATCATAGATACTTCCTTCTGAAGCTTCTGCTGCTATTGAAGTAGGTCACACAGCCAGTGTGATGCCACAGATGACACCACGAGCTGGCTGGGAGAAAGTCACAGCACAGAGATACTAGAGGTTGACTTGGAGGTCCTTCAGTGATATGAATTCATCTCCTGTCACAGAAGAAAATTAAATTGTCTTTCCAGACTTGTTTTTTTTTTTATTGGATAGTATTAACTTTTTCTTAGTTTGCTCTTGTTTTGCCTGGAGCGGAAGACTGTTGTGTTATTTGAGCCTCTTCCCAACTCAGAACACACAATGATAGTTTCAGTCATTGCTCCCAACAATCACAATTGCTGTTAGTGAGGATTTATAGATGTCCTTACATTTCTAAATATCCTTTTATGCCTTTCCATTTCTATGGTAACCTAGATAGCCTGCTCAGCACACACAGATACCTCTTTGGGAAAAACCTGATAGAGGAAAAATCTGAATTACGGACGAGATAAGTAGGAGTGTGGCTATTCATATGGTTTTGTAGAGGATTCAGATAGCAGCGTCCCCTGGTGCCTCTGGTGTATTCCCTATTCTCTTTACAGACCATCAACACTGTCTTACACATAATAGGCTCTGAATGGAAATGCTGATGATTGATTGATGGGCCTCCTGGGATGGATAGAGCTCTGAAGCTAGGGTTAGAGTTTGCTGCTGCCAATTGGAGATAAATCATGGAGGAAGGGAAAGCAACCATGAGCAGAGAGCCAAAGTCAGTAGGGAAATGGGACTCAATTTTTTTTTTAAAATGTGATTCACACAAAGTTTTTAGGAAGCTGCTTGCTGCATAAACTAAACCATACATGAATTTTTCATATAAATGTCCCCAAAGACACAAGAAAATTCTTCCTTGAACAAAGCATTGGGTAACCAAAGGAGGATGTGTTTACCCGTTCCACAGTCATGCTTGGGACCAGTATTTTTGCAAAGAGGAATTAATTTTCTTTCTCTGTCTCTATCTCTGTCTGTCTGTTTCTTTCTCCGTGGGAGTGTGTGCTCGTATGCATGCATGCAGGTGCACACGTGTGTTCAGATATATTCATGCCTGCTTGGAGGACAGAGGATGACAGCTGTCATTTCTCAGGGTCATTGTTATCATTCTCCTGGCCTTCCCTGTCCCTGTAAGAGACAAGCTCCGCCCACCCTAATCTCCCCCCCCAGGCAAGTGATCTCCATCTCTCTATCTTCTCTCTCTCCCTCTCCCTCTCTCTCTCTCTCTGCCCCGTCCTTTCTCCCTGCCTTTCCCCTTCTTTCCTCTCTCTGTTTCTCTCTGTCTTTACCTCTTCTCTCCATAATCCTCTTAGCCTTATACCCTTCCCAATACCCACTAAATAAACTCTTTACCCAAGCTCTTTCTCCACGGTGCATCTGTCTGTCTCCCACCTGCCAGGGGACCAGCCAGGGTTGTGCTGCCATGAATCTTTCAGTCACTCACTTTTTTTTTTTTAAAGACAAAGTCTATGTCTAGGCCTGGAACTCACCAAGTAAGCTATAGTGGCTGTTCACTCTTCCTGTAGCTCTTCCCCAGTGCCGGGGTTAGAAGTGTGCATTACATACCTGGCCTTTTTAAATGTAGAGTTTGGAATACTGAACTCAGGTCCTCATGATTGCACGGCAAGCACTCTGCTGACTGAATCCAGCCCTCGCTATTAATGTCCTGATTCTAGGATCATGCTGTGAAGAGGCCCAGTTTGCAAACCGGAGCCTTCATTGAAATGAACACAGAGGAGGCTGCCAACACCATGGTCAACTACCACATGACCGTGGCACCCATGCTGTGTGGACAGCCCCACAAGGAGCTCAAAACCCACAGCTCACCCAACCAGTCAGGGACCCAGGCAGCCCTGTGGGCAGTGAACTCTGTGTAACCTGGAAACGGGCTGCCGTGGGTGCTGGAATGGCAATGGCAGGCAAAGCCTGTTGTGCAGGCTCATTGTGGAAAACCTCTTCTGCCCAGTGCCCCTGAACATGCTAAGTTAGGCACAGATTCACTCTAAGTTTGGCATAGTCTCGAAGATCTTCACATTCACCAAGAACAACCAGTTTTAGGCGAGGCTGCAGCAGGCAGACCGGGAGTGCCCAGCATGCCAAACTGTCCCTGGATGGTCAGAACATCTACAACACCTGGTGTGCTCTGCACATTGACTTCTCCAAGCTCACCAATCTCAACGTCAAATACAACAATGACAAGAGCAGAGATCACACTTGGCTTTACCTGACCTCTGGGAGCAGCCAGTTTGCTGGACCAGACCGGGGCTATTTGGTATGCCCAGCGCAATGTCAGCCTTTCCTGCCTTTCCGCGTGCAGGAGCCAGGTTCCCTCCCACCTTTGCCTTCCCTAAGGCTTCTCTGTTCCTAAGGTCCACAGAGCACTACCCCTCCCCCCCCTGCGCGACATTTTCTGCTGCTGCGGCTGCCATAGCTGGACACATTGCTATCCCAGGCTTGGTAGGTGCCAGGGATTCCATCCTTCTGGTCAGCAACCTGAATCTTGAGAGAGTCACACCCCAAAGCCTCTCTGTTCTCTCTGGTGTCTATGGTGATACCCAGTGGGTGAAGATTCTGCTCGACAAGGAGAATGCACATGTAGAGTTCGTGGAGGGCAGCCAGGCTCAGCTGACCACGGGCCCCTGAATGGGCAGGCTCAGCTGCAGGGGAATCAGTGTGCATCACACTGTAAAAGTGTCAGAGTGTGCAGCTGCCTCGTGAGGGACAGGAGGACCACGGCCTGACCAAGGACTATGGCAGCTCACCGCTGGCCTGCTTCAAGAAGCCCAGGTTCCAAGAACTTCCAGAACCTCTCCCGCCTTCAGTCACCCTTCACCTCTCCAATATCCTGCCCGCTCTCTGTGTCAGAGGATGATCCAAAGAGCACCTTCTCCCCCAACAGGCAGTGTTGTCAAAGGTTTCAAGTTCTTCCAGAAGGACCACAAGATGGCGCTGACCCAGATGGGCTCTGGGGAGGAGGCGGTCAGGCGCTGATTGAACTTCACAACCATGATCTGGGCAAGACCACCACCTGCGAGTGTCTTTTTCTAAGTCCACCATCTAGGTGCCCCTGGGCCTGTTACAGTTTCCACCATTCCAGAAAAGCCACTTTAAAAAGTAGCTGAGCCTGGCGGTGGAGGCGCACGCCTTTAATCCCAGCACTCTGGAGGCAGAGGCAGGCGAATCTCTGTAAACTTGAGGCGAGCCTGGTCTACAAGAGCTGGTTCAGGACAGGCCCCAAAGCTACACAAAGAAACCCTGTTTCGAAAAACAAAATAAATAAATAAATTAAAAGTAGCTGAAGTGATTTTACAGACCAGAGATTTTATTTTATTTTTTTAAAAGAGAGATCATTTGCATGTCTTTTTTTTTTTTAAAAGTTATTTCTAGCCCATGTTGCCATGGCTGAAAATGGCTTGGGTCACAGAGGGCCAGTCAGGCCCGGACCCATGCCTTGAGGGGCTCAGGTGTGAGGCCACAGTGGTGCCCTGAACACAGTCACTTTCTTGTGCCCTACAAAACCAGCCTGTCTCACAGCCACACGCCCACCCTCTCTTGCCACCAATCTATCTCTAGACCTGCAGGGGAGCCAGGTGGTCTGCACCACAGGCTCCCTGTGCTGTGCAGGAGCTGGGGCCACTGCCCCCACCCTTATAATCAATTGACATGATACTCCCATGTCCCTGGTCAGCCCAGGGACCTCATGTCACCTTGTATTCTATCCTGTGGAGTCGCAGACACCTGTGCCTAGTAACATTTCCACTTGACCAAATACCCAAATCTTTTTTTCCATTTATATGCAAGAGACAGAGTTTCAAGTAACTTTTTATAGCAATGATACAATGATATGTGAGTAATCTAAGCTTTTGTGTCCCTGCATGGTTTTCCTCCTTCCCAGTGACCAACTTGCAGGTGGGGCCCAGGCCAGTGCTGCCTCTGCTTGGGGAAAACAGCTCTGAGACCAATGGGTTCCTACGTTCAAATTTTGGATTAAAGTTTTGTTTTCTGCCTTTGACTAGGACCACGTAAGGGGCTAACCTCTAGGACTTAACACTCCTCCAAAATGCTCACTTCCATGCCTCGCTTGCCTCTGTGGGAGGGTTCCCTAGACTTCTGTGAAGGAGCGGCAAGAAGTAAATATTTATGATCTTTAGGCCTGTGTGGGGCTGAGGTGGTGCAGCAGTTTTTTATGGCGACAGGCGTATATTTCGGTAACAGCTACAGGCTCAGTATTGCTCCCAGGGCCAGCCCTGGGCATGTTCCACAGTATCCCAGATGGTGTGCTGGGGAAAGTTTCCATTAAAGTAGTTTCCAAACCTGAGAAAGAAGTGGGTTCTCAGACCTATCCTGGAAGTTGGAAAGAGAACAGACCAAAGAGCTAAGAGACACCATGTTAATGTGCTGGAAGGTTCTATGGCTATGTCTTGAGGTACACTCTGGCAAATGAGAGACTGGGACTCTTTAATGACAGGGTCCATGAGAGCAAGGACTAAGAGAATGAGCACGGGACAAATGAGCGAAAGTGAGCTGAGGGGGGCAAGAGGGACAGATGTGGGCTGGGGCTCGGTGGCTCTTGTGTCCCTGCTGAGGACTCAGAGACATCCTGTAGACCTATAGTCTTGGTGACAACAGTCACACTGTGAGAACTATGGTCCTGGGAACCTACTTCCTCTTGTCATGGTCACATCCAGCGACCTGTTGTACAGCAATTTCCTTTGAACGAAGCATTCCCTTCAGGAAGGAGAGGGAGGTCATGAGACTCAGGAAGTAAACTTTACACATCTGAGAAAGGAGACTTACTAGAATTCCTGAGAGTCCCCCTCTCTTTGGGATGCAAAGCTTTGATGACAGTAAACAACTATATCTGTAGGTAATGGCAAGGGAGTTCCTGAGAGGAGATTCTTGAACCGTTGAGGTTCCTGCCAGTCCTGCAACACCAGTGTCGCAACTCTCAAGAGCTGTCCCCTGTGTTGGGGTAGACTTTTCTGTGACGCAACTCTAGTTGAGTTGTCTCTGCTCCTTGTCATAATTCCTCACCCACACTCCTGTTAGTAACCCCAATAAAAACGCACTGGTTTGCCACAGTGGCATTTGGTGGAATCATTTGCCTTGGGTTTCCTCAGGGGTCAGTAGAGTGTGTGTTGACTCTCTCCAGGAAGTCACACACAACGTCCTCCAACCACGGAGTCCCTGTGTGCTCTCCTACTCAGGAATGCAGGCCCGGAGGTAGTGGTCTCTTAGGGAGTGTGCTGCTGCTCCACAAACAGGAATCTCTGTTTTAAATTTGAATTTCTGTTAACAGTAAGCTCTTTGCAGCGCACCTCAGAGGTGACTATTGGTACAGCCCGAAGGAGCAGCTGGGAACTTCTGCTGTGGGCCCTAGGACAGCTTTTATAGCAGTGATTCTCAACCTTCCTAATGCTGTGACCCTTTAATACAGTTCCTTAGATTGTGGTGACCTTCAACCCTCAAATTATTTTGTTGCTACTTTGTAAGTGTAATTTTGCCACTGTTATGAATTGTAATGTAAGTATCTGATACAGGATATCTGATCATTTGACCCCAAAGGAGTCATGACCCACAGGTTGACAACCACTTCTTTAGCGAACTTAAGCATCAAAGAAGTGTTGTATTTACCTTTGAGAGACAGCCAGCAGCTGTGTGCTGTGAAGCTTGCCCTGCGTGGGTTGCAGATCCAAGTCCTCACAGTGCCTCCATCCTCTGTCTCTGCATCCTTTGATCTTCCACTTTACCTTCTATGTGCATGAATCACAGCTGCACCCTGCTCTACTGCTTTGATTCCCAAGGCGTCTTCTCTGAAGGCAGATTATTAAATGACTTGAAAATCCAAACACATGTATTTCTGATTATACAGTCATTCAGAGAAGGGTGGGAACTGAACTAAGCAGTTATAATCTTCTCGTTTAGATGCGTTTAAGGATGTCTTTGTAATTAGCACCAATACAGAAGCATCCTGCAGGCCACTGGGGGTACTGCTGCCCAGATGAGACAAAGACGCAGAGGCTAACAGGGCCTGGAGGATATGCTGAATGGGTACCGAGATGAAGGTGAATATAGTATGTTTGTCAGATATGTTCAGGAATCTGAACATATCTGAATCTCACATGTGTGTGTATGTGTGTGTGTGTGTGTGTGTGTGTGTGTGCATGCAGGTTTCTGGGTGTCAATGAATGTATGTGTAGTATAGATGCATACAGACATTAGAGATCTTTCCTTAGGAGCTAACAAACTTGCTTTTAAGATGGGGTCTCTCATTTGCGGCTCACTGAGTAGGCTGTGTTGGCTGGCTAGAGAAGTTTAAGGATTTGTGTGTCTCTGCCTCCTTAGCCTCGGGATTCCAAGTGCACGCCACCAAACCTAGCTTTTTAATGTGTGGTGCAGGGCATCAAACTTAGCCACTCACGCTTGTGCAGTAAGCACTTTACTGAACAAACCATCTCTGCATCTGCCTGAACCTTGCCCCTGACACCATGTCCACAGGCTGCATGCTGTTCCATCTTCTTGTCTTTATTATTATTTATTTATTGAGTTATCAATGTGGGAGGGCTTACTCTATGGCAGGCATTGATTGTAAAGTGTTTACACAAGAAAGGAACACAGTCCCTACTATTATAAAGCATATGGTGGAACTAGGAGAAGACAAATGTTAGACAAACACACTACTAAATAAATATATCATTTGGAATTGGAACTGCCATAGAAAGAAAACCCTGGAAGAAGTCGCCATATAGCCACACTTTTGTCTGTGGTTAGCTGTGGTTGGCTCTCCCAGCAGATTCACAGGCTGTCTTGGAAACCACTGAGTTTCCCACAGTGACTGGTCTGGAGTCTGCGTATGTGAGATCTCTGGGGCCGAGGACTAGTAAGTGGCTTTGCCTTCTCAAAATGGACACTTACTAGATGGACATGCTGCACAGAAGGGGTCTTACCAGCCAGGCAAGTCCTTGGGTCAGGTACCTATGCTCCTGACCTTTCTCCCTTAAATGATAAGAAAGGCAGTCTCCCCCTGGAGATCACACAAGACTTAGCCAGCAAGCCTGGAACCCTGAATGTGGCATAAACATGAGGCACTCCATGTATGCAAATTCCGTTATCACGCCAGCTCCATGCGAACAGGGTGTTTCTAAGATGAAAGCCTCCCTCAGAAGCCCTCCAGGGCCACAGGCTCTAGAAGCTGGGAGGAATGGGACAGTCTTCTTCCAGAGCCTCTGAAACAAACCAACCCAGCAAAAATCCAGTCACCTACTGTTCTGTCAGATGTTATGGCAGCACTAGGAAGCTGACAGAGATGGCAACCGACCTCTTCTCATGGGATGTCCATGACTTCCTTAGACCACAAACCTTTCATGCTCTCTCTGCATCTAAGAACCAAGGGCTCCTGTCTTGGCCAATGGGATCCCTAATTTTAGTGACAGTTATCTTCTGCATGTCCTACTCTTGTGAGCATCCCTGTGGCATGATGCTCCGTGTGTGTGTGTGCACTTCTGCATGTTCACCTGCTTACCTTCTACACCTCATGTCTCGTTCTGTGGAACTCTGCTGTTCACCCTGTCCAACCCTCTCACACCATGTGCGGTTATTCTACTTCTCTGTGCTCAGCACATTTCTCATTCTTTCCCCATATTGTGTATATACCTGGCACAATGCTGGGTTTATGTGTGTGCTTGTATGTGTGTGTGTGGTTGTATGTGTATGTGTTTATGTATGTGTGTGTAGGGATGACAGAGTACAACCCTGTGTGTGTATGTTCATGTGTGCATGCATGCATGCGGATGGCAGAGAACAACCCTGGGTGTGAGTGTACATGTGTGTATGCATGCAAACGGATGGCAGAGAACAACCCTGTGTGTGTGTGTTCATGTGTGTATGTATGCATATGGATGGCAGAGAACAACCCTCTCTGAGTGTTCATGTGTGTATGCATGCATATGGATAGCAGAGAACAACCTTGTGTGAGAGTGTTCATGTGTGTATGCATGTGTATGGATGGCAGAGGACAACTTTGTGTGAGAGTGTTCATGTATGCATGCGTGTGGATGGCAGAGGACCACCATAGTATTTTTTGTCAGGCATCTTCTACCTTGTTTTGTAGACAAATTTTTCTTTGGTCGCCATCTCCCAAATGATGACACAGAGACTTCTTATTAATTATGAAAGCTCTGCCTATAGCTTAGGCGTGTCTCACTAGCTCTTATAATAATATATAATAATATAATAATGACACAGAGACTTATCATTAATTATGAAAGCTCAGCCTATAGCTTAGGCTTGTTCCCTACTAGCTTATAACTGAGATGAACCCATTTATATTAATCTATGTTCTGTCACGTGGCATTGCCTCTCTTCCATCTTGTATTTCCTATTTTCTCTCTGTGTCTGTCTGGTGACTCCGATGGCAAGACAAACCTTAAATGGCCATGCCAGCCACTGCTGCTGGGCTCTGGCTCTGTCCCCGTTGGTTCCCTGAGAGCCTGTCCTCATGTCTGCATATTTAGGTTCCTCACTCTGGCTAGTTGCCTTGTCACGATGCTGAAGGAATTTTTTTACCTAGATGCTCAAGTGCTCTGCTCTACAGCGGGGCCTCTTTTAAAAGCTGAGCCTCTTTATGCTGAGCCTGCCTGAGACGGCTGTCTCAGGCTCCATGTCTGGACGGACATGCCCTGTGTTGGGTGAACTGTGACGGCTGTCTCAGGCTCCATGTCTGGACGGACATGCCCTGTGTTGGGTGACCTGAGATGGCTGTCTCAGGCTCCATGTCTGGACGGACATGCCCTGTGTTGGGTGACCTGTGACGGCTGTCTCAGGCTCCATGTCTGGACGGACATGCTCTGTGTTGGGTGACCTGTGATGGCTGTCTCAGGCTCCATTTCTGGATGGACATGCTCTGTGTTGGGTGACCTGTGACGGCTGTCTCAGGCTCCGTGTCTGGACGGACATGCCCTGTGTTGGGTGACCTGTGACGGCTGTCTCAGGCTCCATGTCTGGACGGACATGCCCTGTGTTGGGTGACCCGTGACGGCTGTCTCAGGCTCCATGTCTGGACGGACATGCCCTGTGTTGGGTGACCCGTGACGGCTGTCTCAGGCTCCATGTCTGGACGGACATGCCCTGTGTTGGGTGACCTGTGACGGCTGTCTCAGGCTCCATATCTGGACGGACATGCCCTGTGTTGGGTGACCTGAGACGGCTGTCTCAGGCTCCATGTCTGGACGGACATGCCGTGTGTTGGGTGCCATGAGAAAGTGGCCTCTTGGGCAGGCCCCCTGCAGAGGCATGGCTCTTTGCGCAGCAGAGCATGTGAACAGCAGTGGGCGTGCTAGGTAAAAATGCCTGCAGCATCGTGGGCACAGCATCTTTCAGAGCTGGGGCAGTGCACTTGCCTGCATGGCTAGGCTCTCAGGGAACACAGGGGCAGAGCCAGCCTCCAGAACCATGTGCTGGCTGACTTGGCCACTTATGGTTGGTCTTGAAGTCAAAGCTGCCAGCCAGATGGGGAATGAATGGGACACATGGAATGAGATAAAAGTGAAAAATCACATGGTAGAACGTAGATTGATAAAAAAAAAATAAGGGTTAATTTCAGTTATAAGAGCTAGTTAGGCTGCCGGGCCGTGGCACACACCTTTAATCCCAGAACTCAGGAGGCAGAAGCAGGTGGATCTCTGTGAGTTCAAGATCAGCCTGGTCTACAAAAGCTTGTTTCAGGACAGACTCCAAAGCTACACAGAGAAACCCTGTCTTGAAAAACCAAATAAATAAATAAATAAAATAAACAAAATCAAAAGAGTTAGTTAGGAACAAGCCTAAGCTATAAGCCTAGCTTTCATAACTAATACTATGTCTCCATGTCATTATTTGGGAGTTGGCTGTTAAGACAGAGAAAGACTCCTTCCATTGTTTTTCTCACCAGGGCCTCTCACTGGCTTAGATTGGCTGGGTAGTGAGGCCTGGGGATCCTCCTAGTTATGCTCTTCCTTATTTGGGTTATAAGTCCTTGCATTGCTTGACTTTTTTTTTCCTTTTTAAATATTAATTCCAGGGATTGAGCTCTGGTCTGTAAGTTTTCAAGGTAAACACTTTACTGACTGAATCATCACCATGTTCCCCAAATGTTTCTTTGTTTGTTGTTTTTTTCTTTCTTTTTCTTTTTTTGTTTTTGTTTTTCACGACAGGGTTTCTCTGTAGCTTTGGAGCCCATCCTGGAACTCACTCTGTAGACCAGGCTGGCCTCAAACTCATATAGATCTACCTGTCTCTGCCTCCCAAGTGCTGGGATTAAAGGCATGCGCCGCCACTGCCTGGTCCCAAATATTTCTTAATGTCTGTAAAGAAGATGCTTTAACAAGCCCTTCTGAGGGGCCTTCCTGACAGCCTGCCCTCCACCGCCAGTGACAGGCAGCAGTACTGGCAAAGATTCTAAGTACGAATGTGAGAGGAACCCTGAAAGCATCTACTATTTCAGTGCCTCAAGCAGCAGAGCTTCTCAGTTCTGAATGGGGATGAGAATGGACTGGGAATTTGAAAGAAAACAGACAATTTAGGGCCATGCCCTAGAGCCATGCTTGGCCAATAATGACACGTCAGTGGCATAGTTTTAGGGCTATGTATAGATGTAGCTTATAGAAATGCAAAGGAGGAAGACTGTGGTCCCTGGATTCCAAACCACTGCTACTGCTGTGGCTATCCCCACCTTTTTGTTTGTTTGTTTTTTTGAGACAGTTTTTTTTTTTTTTTTTGTGTGTGTGTGTAACCACCTCAGCTATCCTAGAACTCACTCAGTGCTCCAGGCTGGCCTCAAACTCAGAGATTTACCTGCCCTTGCGTCCTGAGTGCTGGTATTAAAGGCGTATACCACCACCACCTGGCTAGTGCTATTTTTAAGTGACTAAAGAAATTCAGAAATTTAAGAAGTGACCCCAGGGAAGAGTTGTTTCCCTGGGGTTGTCTTCAGGGCTTGCTCTTTCTCCCCATCCATTGCTGGTTTTCTCCGCCCATCTTTGCTCTCATGAAGACACTACCTCCAGTGGTGACAGGGTGCTCTTTGGGGTCACTGACGTTGTACAGTTGATAGAGTACTTGCTTAGTGTGTGGGCCCTGGGTTGCATCCCAGCTCTATGTGAGCAGGGTATGGTGGCTTGTGACTCTGATCTCAGTGCTCTAGAGGCGGAGACAGGAGGGTCAGGAGGTGAAAGCTGTCCCAAGTTACACAGAGTTTGAAGTCAGCCTGGGTTCCTTTAAAAAGTGGAAGAAGGAGACCACTTCTTTCCCAAGAGTTCACGCAGATGTCTGGGACGGACTTGCTTAGACAGTGTAGGAGGGTGGCTACGGGCAGTACCAGTTATTTGGGTGGTGGTGGGGGGTGAATTACAGACATGGGGCCTATTGAACACACAACATGATAGTACTTTTTCTGAGATAAATTGACAGTATTTCTTATTTCTTTAATCTAGCTGATTAGTTTCTCCACCTATATAGTTTGCATTGAGCTGTTTTAAACCGAACACTGAACTTACTGTGGCCTGCAAGCATGCAAAGGGTGGGAAAATACAATTTTCTCATTGCACACTTTTTTGAGTAATTGGTGAGGATAGGAATTCACATTTGAAATCGATATTTTGGAGGACTTAATGGTAGCATGACAATTGCACATTTGTGGATCTCAAAGGGGCAGCTCTGTGCAAATTGGGGCAGATAGAGCCGAAATCAGCAATTTCACATCTTGCTTGAGAACAAGCATCCACCGGGAATTTTAACAAGGAAAGAAGCTGTGGGGAAGATTGCTCTCCGTGCTAGCCTTCTTCTAAGACTCTTGGTGGCAGATTTGGGGTGCAGCTGTTGTAAAGAGGGTTCATTAGTTACAAAATTGCAATGACTTTCCTTGGTCTATGGGAATCAATTTTTAGTTTTCATTAGCTATGCAAATCCAAATTTGCATTCTTTTCTCCATTAAGCAACAAATATCCATTGCCCTTTGGACTTCGTTGGTTTTCTGATATTTACACATTCTAGAAGGATTAGCAGGTGTATGTACCAGATCCTGTATTAGGCAAAGAGGAGACAGTGGGAACTAAAACAGGACCCCTTTATCTGTTTTTTGCCTTCAAAATCATGGAGGATCCAGGCAGAGTAGCAGGAACTGGATTTAGGCTCAGACAGTTGTGCTGGGATCTAGGCACAGTCATATGCCAGATGCCTGTAAAGAAATTGCTTCTCTTTGCCAAATCTGTTTATCTTATAGGAAACAGAGTATGACCACATTCTACTCTGCCTTCTTCTTCTGTTTATTGCCCCTCCAATGTGTGTGCACACATGCATGTGGATGACAGAGGGTAGCTACAAGAGCCATCCCTACCACACGGTCAGAAGAAACCCAGAGAATCAGAACACACCTCTGGAACCCACAGCTGGAAGTTTTGCTTCTGGACATTTTGGTATGTGCAGCAACACTTTAGTCTGAACCCCCAGGCATTGGAGTCAGGGTTTCCTGTATCTGAACACTCCTGACTGGGTCTACTTGTGCCATACTTTAGGTTCTGTGATGGTGGGAAGCTCAAGCATCTTGCTTACCCTTGAATACCTGAAGCTCAGAACAGTGTTCAACATCACTCTCTCTTTCTCCACACACACACACCCACACACCCACACACCCACCCCCACACACACACACCACAGATCAGAGGCGGCAATATGTGTGAGAATCAATATACAATATATATTTGTTAAGTTATAGGATCATATCTAATTACATATTACTTATAGTCACACAAATATTTTATATAATTTTTATACTAATATGTATGTAAAATTATATATAAATGTATGTTTATAGCGTTAAATTATAAACAGTAGATCACTTGTTTTTTAATTAATTAATTAGTTAAAACCTATCTCTTTTCATTTTACATACAAATCCCAGTTCCCACTCCTCCTGCTCCCTCTACATTCTCCCTCCACCCCCTACCCACTTCTCAGAGAGGGCAAGGTTTCCCATAGGAAGTCACCAAAGTCTAGCACATTGCTTTGATTCAGGACCAAGGCCCTCCCCACTACATCTAGGCTGAGCAAAGTATCTCTCTGAAGAGAATGGGTCCCAAAAAAGCCAGTACAAGCAGTAGGGATAAATTCTGGTCTCATTCAAACGGGCACCACAGTCTGCCCCAGTCTTACAACTGTGACCTGCATTCAGAGGGCCTAGTTTGGTCCTATGACGGTTGCCCCTCTGTCAGGCCTGGGTTGGTGAGCTCCCATTAGTTCAGGTGAGCTGTTTCAGTGGGTGTCCCCATCATGGTCTTGAACCCTTTGCTCATATTCTCACTCCTCCCTCTCTTTGACTGGATTTTGGGAGCTCAGCCCAGTGCTCTGTTGTGGTTCTCCGCATCTGTTTGCATCAGTTGCTGGATGAAGGTTCTATGATGACATTTAAGATAGTCATCAATCTGACTACAGGGCCAGGGCGGTTCAGGCAGCCTCCCCACAATTGCTTAGAGTCTTAGCTGGGGTCATCCTTGTGGATTCCTGGGAATTTCTCTAGTGCCAGGTTTCTTGCTAGCCCCATAATGGCTCCCTCAATCAAGATATCTCTTTCCTTACTATCCCTGTCTGTCCTTCCCTCATCTCCACCATCCCCTTCCCTCAAATTCTCTTATTCCTTCTCAGCCCTTCTTCTCCCCTTCCACCCTTTCATTTCCCCATCCCCATGCTCCCAATTTTCTCAGGAGATCTTGTCTACTTCCCCTTTCCAGGGGGATCCCTGTATGTTTCTCTTAGGGTTCTCCTTGTTACCTAGCTTCTCTGGAGTTGTGGGCTCATTATCCTTTGCTTTATGTCTGATATCCACTTATGAATGAGTACATACCATGCTCATCTTTCTGGGTCTGAATTGCCTCAATGAGGATTTTTTTTTCAGTTCCATCCATTTGCATGCAAATTTCTAGAAGTCATTGTTTTTAAGCACTGAGCAGTACTCCATTGTGTAAATGTACCACATTTTCTTTATCCATTCTTTGGTTGAAGGGCATCTAGGTTATTTCCATGTTCTGACTATTATGAATAATGCTGCTATGAACACAGCTGAGCAAATGTCTTTATAGTATGATTGAGCATCCTTTGGGTATATGCCCAAGAGTGGTATTGCTGGGTCTTGAGGTAGGCTGATTCCCAATTTGCTGAGAAACTACCGTGATGATTTCCAAAGTGGTTGTACAAGTTTGCACTCCCACCAGCAATGCTGCATCCTCTCCAGCATAAGCTATCACTGATGTTTTTGAGCTTAACCATTCTGACTGGTGTAAGATGGTTTCTCAGAGTCGTTTTGATTTGCATTTCCCTGATGGCTAAGAATGTTGAACATTTCCTTAAATGTCTCTTGGTCATTTAAGATTCTTCTGTTGAAAATTCTGTTTAGACCTGTACCCCATTTTTTAAATTGGATTATTTGGTATTTTGATATCTGGTTTCTTGAGTTCTTTATATATTTTGGAGATCAGTCCTCTGTCTGATGTGGGGTTGGTGAAGATCTTTTCCCATTTAGTAGGATGCCTTTTGGTCTTACTGACTGTGTCCTTTGCTTTACAGAAGCTTCTCAATTTCAGGAGGTCCTATTTATTTATTGATGCTCTCAGTGTCTGTGCTACTGGGGTTATATTTAGGAAGTAGTCTCCTATGCCCATGTGTTGAAGGCTACTTCCCATTTTCTCTTCTATGAGGTTCAGTGTGACTGGATTTATATTGAGGGCTTTGATCCATTTGGACTTGAGTTTTGTTCATGGGGATATAGATATGGATCCATTTGCATTCTTCTATATGCTGACATCTAGTTATGCCAGCACCATTTGTTGAAGATATTTTCTTTTTTCCATTTTATAATTTTAGCTTCTTTGTCAAAAATCAGGTGTTCGTAGGTGTGTGGATTAATATCTGGGTCTTTGATTAAATTCCGTTGGTCCACCTCTCTGTTTTTATGGTAATACCAAGTTGTTATCATTACTGTAGCTCTATAATAGAGCTTGAAGTCATGGATGGTGATGCCTTGGGAAGTTCCTTTATTGTACAGGATTGTTTGGGCTATCCTGAGTTTTTTGTTTTTCCATGTGAAGCTGAGTATTGTTCTTGAGGTCTGTGAAGAATTGTGTTGGGATTTTGATGGGGATTGCATTGAATCTGTAGATTGTTTTTGGTAGGATTGCCATTTTTACTGTGTTGATCCTATCTATCCAAGAGGATGGGAGATCTTTCTATGTTTTGATATTTTCTTCAATTTCTTTCTTCAAAGACTTAAAGTTCTTGTCGAACAGGTCTTTCACTTCTTTGGTTAGTATTACCCCAAGATATTTTATGTTATTTGTAGGTATTATGAAGGGTGATGTTTCTCTGATTTCTTTCTCAGCCCCTTTATCATTTGTATATAAGAGGGCTACTGATTTTTTTGAGTTGATTTTGTATCCTGTCAAATTACTAAAATACTTGTAACAAAGGTGGCTACCTCATGTTATTAGTAGAATGATGGGATTGACTAGGTAGGAAAGTAGGTACACACTTCTGGAAGTCATAGTTTCCACAAGGGACTGAGCATGTGAGGGGTGAGAGCCATGTTGCATTATATGGCCTCAGACCCGATCTGCTGTTATTGTAGTTCCTCCTTCTTGCTCCAGTGGCCCCAACAAATGTCCTCCAGCACAGGTGCTGCCTTCCTTCCCTTCTGAAAAACCCCAAAGCCACTTGTGGGCTGCCAGCATGGATTTTTTCTGAGGAGAGGGCCCCTGGCCTGAAACCGTGGACAGCACCACTCTTTTATGTACCTGTGTAAGGAGATGTAACATTTTGTGTGTAGTGCTGCGGCAGGAGAACATGGTGCTATCAAGATTAACATACAAAAGGAATCCTGGAAACCACTGATCAGGAGCTGCCAAGGATGGAGGATTCACAGGAAAAGCCCACAGTCTCCAAATGCCAGCAAAGGTGGGCAGTAGAGAAATGACCCATAAAGAATGATTACTCTCTTGGCTGAGCATCGTTGAGCTTCTAACCTTTCCTAGCTCTCTGGCCCACTTCTGTTCTCAGGAGTGCATTTCTCTCCTTTATTATAAACTGCCTGTTCCTATCACTGTCCATGAGCCCTTGGTCCAACTCTTTACTTCAGGACACTACAATCAGAAACTCTTAGCAGGTGCCCTCTGGATTCAGGTCCCTGCCTATAAATGTAGACATGCCTTGGGCCTTGTCTTAGTTCGGGTTTTTATTGCTGTGAAGAAACACCATAACCATGGCAACTCTTATACATGAAAACATTTAATTGGTGTGCCTCACTTACAGTTTCAGAGGTTCAGTCCATTATCATCAAGGTGGGGAACATGGCAGCGTGCAGGCAGACATATTGTTGAAGAAGTAGCTGAGACTCCTACATCTTGAAGGCAACAGGAAGTTGACTGAGACACTGGATTGTATCCCGAGCATAGGAAACCTCAAATCATACCTCCACAGTGACACACTTCCTTCAAAAAGGCCACACCCATTCCAACAAAGCTATACCTCATAATAGTGCCACTACTGATGAGATTTGGGGGCCAACTTCATTTAAACTATCATAGGCCTCATTCATGCAAGACAATTCTAGAGTTGGACAACCTCAGCCATTTTGTATATATATATATATATATATATATATATATATATATATATATATATATATATATAATGCCTTCTCATATGCCTATGTACCTATGATGAAGTTCAGTTTATAAAGTAAATGCAATTAGAGATTTATGATAGCTAGCAGTGAACAGAACATTTTAACAGCATACTGTGACAGCAGTCTGCGAACGTGATTCTTTGTGGATTATGGGGGCAGTACTGAATGTGAAAATCCATTAAGACTTTTTCCAATCTACCCTGACCATTTGCTTTGTCTAAGTGTAGGAAGACGGTTCTGAGCAAACCGAGGAAATGTGTTCACAGGCTGTAGGCTGTCCAGTGTGACTGTAGTGCCACCACATGCTTTTCTAGCAGTTGTATTATAAAAAGGAAAACAAACCAGTGCAAATAAATCTAGTATTATTTTTATCTAAACAACAACATCTACGATGTGGTTTCAATGTGTAAGAGACAATGAGAAAGCGATCCCCCCCTTTTTTAATGGTTATTGCCTCTGAAGCATGTTTTTCCCAGGGAATGAACTCACCAGCACTCTGGCCCTGATGTTACTAGAGACAAGGATGGGAGTTTGGTCCCTCACAGCTCTAACAAGGGAGATTGAGTCACCCATCCTCAACAGGTCAATTAAATAAACAAGTAATGTTGAAAAGGAGAGAAAGGAGATTTATTCAATGTGACTACTTTGAAAAGAGAAACAAGTGAGAAGGGCTAGCAATCCTCACACCCATCCTCAGGGTCCTGCCAGGTTTATTAGATTTAAATAGAAGGTAAGAGATACGCCTTACTAAGCAGGAAGTGTGGTCCCACTCGTCATTGATCTAACACTGTCTGTGCTCCAGTGTGCCCTGCAAGGGGGTTAAACAGTTATCAAAACAATGAAAAATCTTCCTGGGCAATAATCTGCCCCCTGGCTGCAGCTGGGCTTCATCCATTCCTTCTCTCAACGTGAGGTTCCTGGGGAAATTCTATTCTTGGGGGATCATTGTCTCAAGTATTCTGGTAGTCAAGGAGAGGGCTTGTGTCTCTTTAGAATGTCTTCCATTTGAAAGGGGGTATGTTTAATATGCAGTATATAACATACGAAAATTGAAACACACGGACTCCCGCTGCATTAGTAGTGTGCTGTGTGGTACACTGGCTTTTTATTCCTTCTCTGGGTCTGTCTTATTCTATCCATCAAGAGGTCTGACGCACAGAGCCCTTGGAAGCTTCCAAAAAAATCTTCCTAGTAGGCATTCGTAACTTGAGCTCATCTGGACAACTCCAAGCTTGTGGCACTTGGACATCCTGAAACAGGGCAAATCTTAGCCTGGTTTTGCCTGACTGTGTGTGGTGCTTTCTGTACCACACCACCCCCAAATCTTCTCCTTTTTGGCCAGAGAACATTTCATTGTTCAAGTGGCAGAAAACTCAGGAAGTTCAGTCAGGTTTTTCCCTTGGGTCTTCTGAACAGAATCTGAAGAAAGCAAGGGGAAGAGGGAGAGGTGGGATGGGCAGGTATGAGAGCAAAATCCCTCTTTCCCCCAAAGTTCTACCTTAGAATGCAAAGGCATTCTTTCCTCCCCCAAAGAAGAAAGCACCCCTCCCCAACATACATTTCTGGGACAGTCTCATGCATTCTTAGCTAGCCTTGAACTCACTATGTGGATGAAGCTGACCCTGAACTCCGGATAGTCCTGCCTCTACCTCTGTCATACCGGGATTGCAAGCATGTACCATGATGCCAGTTTTATGTGGTGCTGAGGACAGAACCCAGAGCTTCATGCATGTGAGTGAACACATTAGCAACTGAACTGTAGTCCTGGTCAGCCTGCTTGTTATTAATAGGGAAGTGTTCTGTTTACTGTGTCCACTTCTTTCATGCTGCTGGGTGCTGGAAAGGACACATTGCTTTCTGCTGAGGGAGACCCGGATCCTTCAGCCTGGTGTGGGACCTCTCTGCTGTGTTGAGCCTAACCAAAGACATTCAAAGGCAAAATTAGCTTGAGTTTGCTGACTCAAATCATTTCTTCTTAGCAGAATGACTGGAACATAGTAATTTAGCAGCTGACAACTCTTTCCAGTAATAACTTGAATAATAATTCATAATTAAAAGAGGTTATAATAAAGGACTGCATTCAAACCAGACAAAACATTTATCCCCACCTCTGCCTCTTCTTTTATTCCCACTGCTCCATTTAAAATATTTCTGATTTCTTTTCTTTCTCCCATAAAAGGATGAAAGGACCATTTCACCTCTCAGTAAAAATAAGTACAATTTTCTTCTCACCAGCAGTCTCACCATTGATTTAGCACAAAGGACAATTAGAAGCCAATCTCCCTCATTTCCTAATCTCAAGTGGCTGATCCAAGGGAGGGTGCTGCTGGCCTGAGTTGTTCTTTCTCCTTTGCTAGAAGCTAAACAACCACCTGGGGGCAGGTTCTAGAGAGGCAGGGGGCAGGGTCCTTGTTAGCCTATTTGCCACTTCTCTGCCCACATAGATTTGCTGAAGTCTCTTAAGAGCGGCAGCTCCGCTTTAAAGGCAGCTATACCTAAGGCCCTTAGGTGCTCTGAGCCTCCCAGGGTGAGCCTCGCTTGAGCTCAGGCAGCCTCTTTGTAGGTGGCATGGCTGTGGGGTGGCACACAAACTTTCTGTAGCAGTTAACACTAATGTAATTTCTACAACACAGAGACATTAAAAGGCACCATGTCCTGGGAATTCACTCTCAACTTTAATGGAAATAATATGCAAAAAGCATTTTCAGCTGTCCATGCTCATGGCCCTTTCTGGTTTGCCCTGCTAACACCCATTTCACTAATCATTTTTTTTTTAATAGCAGGAACAGCTTAACCTGAAAAGAGAACAAAGCCATGTGCTCAAGTGTGAGGGAGGCAAGCGCTCGGGTGTCCCTGTAGCCCTAGAATCTGAGAGGCGAGGATCCCTGGCCCCCTCTTTTCCTCACACATTCACCTCCTTCAGGGTGTTATACTGTTGGGAATGAAGAGCGACTCTGTTCCTCCCTTTGGCTATCAGATTGAAACAATGGTCCTCAAGAAATTGCAATTTCTCCAGGAATCTGAGAAGGAAGTATCTGGAAGCTTGTTGCTAACCAGAGGCCAATGTGTCTTCCAGGAATACATTCAGAGAGCCCTGACACCTCTCAGAAGCCTAGCCAATGAGGGGTGAGTGGGACCTTTCTTGCTTCTTTAAACTTTCATGCCAGTGAATAAAAAATGAAGATGTGATTACTCTTTGGTATGGTTGAGGAGAAGGTTTTATTGTAGATATGTTGGAGAAAACACCCAGAGGCATCTGGAAGGGTCCAGACTTAACCAGGCCATGATAGGAGAGAGGAGGGAGAGAGAACAAGAACAGAAGAGAAGAGAGGGGGGCAGGGCGGTCAAGAGAGGAGCTGCTGACCAAGGGGCCAAGAGCAAGTCAGGGACCAAGAAGGAGCCTTGCTAAAATGGCTGAGTTATGTAAGGATCAGAAGCTGGGGGAAGGGAGGCAGAAGCCCAGGCCCAGGCTTGGAGAGGTTTAGGGCAGGTGAGAAGTGCTGGGAGGAGCCACAGGCCCTGAGTAAGACTTGTCTGGGGTTTCCTCAAGATGGACTTGGAGTGAGTGAATCACTTTGTTCCTCTTTGGGAGTCATCTTTGTTTCTCTTCCTAATGTAGCCACACTGAATACCCATTCTTTTTCTGATTTTCATTATTACTTGTTTAATTGGGCAGTTGAGGATGAGTGCTGACCCCCTCATGTTAGGGCTGCCATACCCAAACTCTGACCTTAATAACTCTTAACAGCAAGGGGCCTGAGAGAGGGCCTGAGTTGCATCTCCAAAGACAGACACCTGGGCTTGGGGAAGGATGGCAAAGAGACGACGGCACAGAGGTGAGG
The DNA here is from genome assembly GCA_004026605.1 of Ondatra zibethicus. Taxonomy (NCBI): domain Eukaryota; kingdom Metazoa; phylum Chordata; class Mammalia; order Rodentia; family Cricetidae; genus Ondatra; species Ondatra zibethicus. Next base: position 56,478 of record PVIU01007951.1, on the reverse strand, counting down.
TTCTCCTTCTGTTGTCCTAGTGTGTGCTGTATTAGTGTCCACTGGGAGCCACCAAGGGAAAGGACATGAGAGGAAAATAAATGGTTCCTTCTGGTTTGCCATAACAGCAGCCCTTTCAAGTCAGGTCTCTCAGCTAGGACTTCTAGGCTCACAAGCCTTTTGGTGTCCCCGCCCCCGTGGTGGCCCTCAGTGGTGACCTGAGAAGCAGGTGGCTGTATATTCAAGTACACTTCTTCAGCAGAAGTTCCAGTTGCAGCAAGCCTTGTAAAAGTACCATATAAAGGGAGACCCAAGCAGAATGCAACTGTCCCAGGAATAGTTGTGTCTTTAATCTGCATGGATCCAGTAAGTTGAATCGTGGTGTTAGACTGAAGGTTTGCTCCAGAACGGATTGATCAATAGGTTCCCAAAGATCGGACATGAAGAACAAAGGATGGACCAGTTCAATGTCCTGAAACAGGGTGTAAAGATAATAGTGTTAGCCAGCCAAGTTATAAGATAATAGCGGTGGTGCACTCCAGATGAGATCTGTATACTGTAACCTCACAGCAGGGCTGTTGGTTTTTTTTCCCTAGGGATAGATTGTAGAGATGAATGTGGCTTGGTTTCTCCCGGGCTGTTCTATCTGGTTTCTTAGAGCTCAGGAACCCCAAAGCATGATGAAAGGGAAACTAGTGGGAGTGGTCCATGCTAGTCAGGTCAGATTAAAGCAACTTGAAGACTTCTGCCCCAGGACGAGCATGAGCAGACTGCTGTCACCCTATTCTCCAGTAAACTTTTCAACTTTAGGGTGCTTAAACCTCTGTGCGTATCCCAGCATCTTATACATCTACTTAGATTGAATTCTGGGTAAAATGGGCTTCCTCTAAAGCATACTGCTATCCTAGAAGTGTTCACCCTGGAGAAGACTCAAAGGAGGGGTTAACAGGAGGAGGAAAACATAATCCCTTTGCATACCAAGGTCAAAGCCAATGCTGCTCAGCTTGGCCTACACTCCTAAGGAGCACATTCTTGTTCCTTTCTTGCTTTCATTAAACCATTGACTGCTTCATTTGCTAATGCATCCCATTGAATTTTCTTTCAGGAGCACAAGAACCAAGACTACTGTTGGGGTCATTATCAGAGAAACCTCTCTGAGACTGGTATGGCCACAGCATGGGACACGGGACTGGCATGAGGAAGGGATGAAGGTCTGGATAAAGGATTCTATAGCATCTACCTTCCATACAGTAATATGTTAGAGAAAAAAAGTAAGGCATAGGGAAGGCAGGTATAGGGAATACATTACTGTGAATTGCGCAAGTAGAGAAGGCAATTTTTGAAAGGCTACTGAGGGGCAGGGAGGGGGTATGGTGTAGTTGAGCATGGAGGAGCAGCAAATACAACAGTTACCAGGCAAGAGCATATTTCCCTGTTTGCAGAATATCAAGGCCAATGGGAATTGTGTTGCAAGTTTCACTGACACTCAAGAGTTGCTGGGTCACAAATAAAAGAAATTTTTATTAAAAACTTGAAGGCTATGGAGATGGATCAATGGAGTGCTTACTGCTCTTGTAGAGGACCCAGACACACCTACATGGTGACTCACAACCTTCTGTCACTCCCGTTCCAGGTATCCAACTCCTCTTCTGCCCTCTGTAAGCTCCAGCACATAGCTGGTGCACATGCATGCATTCAATGCATCCATATGGATACATACAATTACAGAAAGCTGAGGGCTTTCGTTAAATACTGGTCAAGGGCTGGAGAGAATGTGGTGTGGGTTTTAGGATATGGTTTAGCTTTTGGGACAAAAGAAATGGGATAAAACTGAGAGGTAAGCTTGGCACTGAGGGGGAAGAGGGACTCAGGTTATACGAGAAGACATGATGAGATAGGGGCTGGTAGGTTTTAATCATATGGTAGTGGTGGAGCTGTGGATGCTGTTATAGAAGATAATGCATGTTAGATATGTCAGGTTGGGGGAAAGGAGTTGATACAAAATTACCCTTCAAAATGAGTCTCATTTGGAGAGAGAGCCTCATAACCATGAAGAGGGGTCATGATTGGGAACTGGGTGCTAGTGGCAGCATAAAGAGGCTTTGGGGAGAGGGAGAGAAAGAGAAAGAGAGAGAAAGAAAGAGAGAGAGAGGAGTGGGGAGAGGGAGGGAAGAGGGGAGAGAGAGAGGGAGAGAGAGAGAGGGAGAGAGAGAGAGGGAGAGAGAGAGGCTGAGCCTTCCTTTAAAAAGCCTGGAGAGTTTCACCCTCCAACAAAGTTCATCACAGAAGAAAGGATGAGAAGATGGTAAGAGACAGAGCTGAAGAGAGCTTGACAAAACCATGATGGCCTCCCCCAAATCTCTTTCATGTTATGATTTCTTTTTCAGGGAGAATCTTCCACCAATTTCGTTGCTTAGTGGGAAGATACGAGTTACCTTCTCACCTGCCTCTCTCTCTCTCAACTTTGCATTGAGTCAACCATCATTTTTGAAGCCTTTATGGAAGCCTTCCCATGTATCTGAATTGGATCATGTGTCTCCCATGATGTGTACTCTGCTGTGTCCTAGGACCTTTCATTATCAGGAATGACCACAGCATTTGCTCTGTTGTTTGTTCCCTCTACTCTTGCTCTTCTGAAAACCTTCCTTCGGTCAGTTGCCATGGGGACCTTCCTTATCACACTCTAAACCAATCCATTGGCTGCCTATTGATCTGAAGACCAAATACTAGTTACTGAACATGTCTTTCAAGGCCTTCTCTCTCTCTCTCCCCCCTCTTCTTCTCCCTCTCCCTTCCTCTCACCAAATATGGGGTTGACCACAAATGGAAAAAAACAACTCCACTGAAGTCCAACTTGACAAGCTGATGAGTTTCCTGGGGTTATTTACATTTTGTTTGTATTTTAATAAATAAAGCTTGCCTGAAGGTCAGAGAACAAAACAACTAGTCACTGACTCTTACCTTTGCCTCAGTCCCAGCTTGCTCAGTCAGTAGAGCATGGAACTCTTAATCTCAGGGTCATGGGCTTGTGTCCCAAATGTAGCATGATTATTAAAAACCCAGAGAGAAAAATTGGGGTTCATCATGAAGATCAGAAAGTGAAACAGCCTCACTGCCCAGATGAGTCTCTCTCTAGCTAAGACAAACCCTTTACAAGAGATGAGTAAGACAGTTTCCCCTAGCCACATCTTAACTTGATTTTTAATGGGATTTGTGAGTAACTGCTTCACATGCCTTTCTGATGGTTGTAGGGGAGATTTGCGAGAAGAATTTTTCATCTGTGGCTGAGGAAGGTCTGGTGTGTTGTCATCTGTGCCCCTGGTAAGTAAGAAACTTCCCCTGGAATGCTGATATCTTCCTCTCAGAGAGTGTGTCTGGAGAAGGGAGTTAGTAGATGACACAGACCTCTCTGTAAGTTCTGCCTTACTCTGACTGTTGGATTCACAAAAGAAAACCCACATCCTTACGGGGGAAGCAAGGGAACATTTGTCAGAGGGTATTTGAAAGATGTGTAGGGACATGAGTAGGAGGCTGTGATAGTTTGACTGATAGCATCATTTGCTTATCAGTGTCAAAAATGTATCTCAAAGACACAAAACACCAACAACCTCTACTAATAAAAATAAATTAGGTTCAATTAAAATAGCTGCTGTTGTTTCTCAAATGTAGGGCCAAATTCCATAAACCAAAGGTTCTTATTATTCCCAGAAGAAAAAAAAATGAACAAATGTGTTAGAAAAACAATTTGCAAAACACTCATTAGTCCAGAAGTATCCCTGAGAATTCTCCCTCCAGACCTCTAATGGGCCATGAAACCTGAATTCAATATAAAATGATTTAACTGTCAAGTGGGTGAACTGCATAGAATTCTGTTGTTTTGCTTTCTCATTATGGCATTTGCTTTTTGTAGAGGCTGTTTGTGCAAATACTATTTGTTTTACTGAAGTTCAAAGAAGCTTCTTGTTGGAAATAGAGTTTTGTCTTCTTAGAGGAGCTGGTGTGGGTTGACCAGTTGTCTGTTTTTTCCTGCTTCTCTTCTGTTCTCACCTTGCTCCTGTTGGAGTCCTCCTGGCTGCCTCATACTCCTCATACCCATCACTGACATACCCAATGAGCTCTGTGAGTCTGCCAGCCTGCAGAATTTTGAGAGCTCATACATTAGATTCTTGCTTTCCAATCCATTAATTTTGTTGTTCTAGGCCGTTGGGAGTCCTGTTGCCGCTTATAAGGATAACAGATTGCTGTAAATGCTCTCAGCATCTGGTATTTAGTATGTATGTTTTGCAGGTGCTCTGTCTCTCTACTATACAGCACTGCTGGACTTTTGTATGCGTGTACACACTGGCGCCATATTATAATAAACTCAGGAGAAGCAGATATGCTTCCATTTATAATTGGGAGTGTTCTTTTCCTGTATGGTGTTCTGAGACACTTGGGTGCTCATTTAAATCTTCTCATGGAAAGTTAACCCTCTGAGTATAGAACAGAATATCAGAAATACTTCTTTGGGCTTGGGATGTAGCTCAGTTGGGAAGCTACTTCATTAGCATACACCAAGTCTTGATAAACAGGGATAAACCTGGCATGGTGGACCATACCTGCAATCACAGTATTAGGGAAGTAGAAGCAGAAAGGATCAGAGAAGTTCAAGGTCACACTCAGCTCTATAGTGATTGTGATGCAAGCCTGGGATTCAGGTGACCCTGTCTTACAAAGAAAACCCTGCTCAACATTTTACTGAGAATATGAAACATGTTTTGAGGATATGACATTATGATTCTTTTGTTTGGTTTGTGTCCTGACTACTTTTTATTTTCAAGTTGACACAACCTGGAATCTCCAAGAAAGGGGAACCCTGACTGAGGAATTTCCTTGATCAAGCTGACCTGTGTTCATGTCTATGAGATGTTGCCTTGATTGATGAATCATGTGAGAAGGCCTGGCTTGCTGTGGGAAGCACCATCTCCAGAGATGTGGGCTCTGGCTCTATATACAATAAAACAAGCTGAGCACAAGTCAGTGAGTGGCCAGTAAGCATTCCTCCATTTCTTCACAGTTTTTGCTTCAACTTCCTGCCTTGAATTTCTACCTTGGTATCCTAGAATGATGGATTAACCTTTATTATAAAATAAACCACTTCCTTTCATAAATTGATTTTGGTTAGATTGTTTTTTACCAAAGCCACAGAAAAGTCTCTACAAGAATTTGTGTGCCTTATCTTTCATTGAGAGCAAGCAGAGGTGGTCAAGGCCTTGCTTTCTTCACTGAAGGGACTGGAGTGGCTGGTGGTAGTCACAGACAATGCAGTTATGCCTATAGGAGCTGGGTACCAGTAAATTAGTTACAGTGGAGAGATGGGTACTGATAGGAAGGGCTGAGAAGAGCTGACAGGTCATGTTTTCTTTTTCTGGTTCTGTAGGATCCAGGGCCTAATCAGAACTTTAAGGCTTTGCAGTCATTTGCTTTGGCTAGGGTGACTCTTCTCTACTTCTGTACTGTTTTAGTTTTTCTGGCCAGTGCTCTCTCAGGAGATTGGACTGTGCATTCAGAATTTGGCATCTGTCATACATCAGAGAGAAAAAAAAAGGACATTGGAACTCAGTCCTGATATCTCTCAATAGGGTGGCATTTGTAAGTTTCTTTAACATCTCTGAGTTCCTGTTTCCCTCTGAGGGAATAAGTATACCTAGTCCATTGATTTGTTATAAAGGTTTCCTTAAGTGGGAGCTAGAGAGAGAGAGAGAGAGCTCAGTTGATAAAATGCTTGCTCTGCAAGTCTGATGTGGTAGTTTGGATGTTATTGGCCGCATAAGCTCATAGGGAGGGGCACTATTACCTCGTTGAAGTAGGTGTGGCCTTATTTGAGGAAATGTGTTACTGTGGGGGCGGACTTTGTGAACTCATATATTTCAAGCCGTGTCCAGTGTTCAAACCACTTCCTAATGCCTGTGGGATCCAAACACAGCTCCTTCTTTACTCTCAGCTTCTTCTCCAGAACCATGTCTGCTTGCATGCCACTATATCCCATCATGATAATGGACTAACCTCTGAAACTGTAAGCCACCCAGTTAAACAATTTCCTTTATAAGGCTTGCTGTGGTCATGATGTCTCTTCATAGCAATAGAACCCTAGCTAAGGCGCTTGAGGCATAAGTTCCTTCTTTAGCAGTCATGTAAAAATCTGGGTGTGGCGACATGCACTTTTGCAATCTCAGCCCTGGGGAAACAGAGACAGGCAGGCCTTTGGAGATTGCTACCTGGTCAGCCTAGCCTACTCGTTGGGGTCTAGGCCAGCGAGAGATCCTGACTCAAAGGGAATAGCACCTGATGAATGACATCTGACGTTGTCCTTTGGTGTACATATACAGACCCCCATGTGCCCCTACACACATATGGACAAACATACACATATACACTCACAGAAACAGAGAGGGAGGCAGGGGAGGGAGGGAGGGAGAGAAAGAGAGAGAGAGAGAGAGAGAGAGAGAGAGAGAGATTTTCTTAACTTGAATAAACTCAATAGTTCTTGGCAGCAGGCCCAGAACATTGTAAGCTAGCCAAATATTAAGCTCTTCTCCCTGGGTTCCGAGTGTACTCTTCTTGGCTCTGGTACATGCAGCTGGATCTCTGCAGACCATACCTCTGCACTGCTGGCTTCTACCTCCTAGGATTGACCCTAGCAGGTGCTGTAAAGAGATGAGGAATAGACAAGCCTTACTCCCTGTCCCTTTCTGTTCCTGTGTCTCTCCCTGCAGTGGCTCATCCTCTATCTTCACTCACTACTTCATTGGCTCCTTGGCAGTTGTTAGTGGCAGCCCAACAACTCTTACCTTCAGAGGGCTGGGTCAACTTCGTGAGAATATCCTTTACCCTTCTAGCTTCTGATGCCTCCACCTCCTCCTATGTTTCTTCAGCTCCAGGGGACACAAAACAGATAGAGACATGCTATGCTGCTGATTTGGAGGATGGAGGAAGGGCCCCAAGAAAGGGATCCTGGTAGCTTTTAGAAGTTGGGAATTATAGGCAATGAGACTTTATTGCAGAGTCTCTAAGAGGAAATGTAGCCTTGCTGATATTCTGCTTCCAGCTCTGAGAGCCTTGTGAGAAGCTCCTGAATTATTTGTGTTACTGCATATAGGTGACATAAAAGTACGTACTCACACCTCAGGGATCACACAATGCTGGCTCTTTGTGGATGCTCAAGCCTGTGTCCGACAAGTCAGAAGCATCGTGAACTTATGCTGTGGTCATTGACCCAGTTTCTAAATTTTAACAGACATAAAAATCCACACTGGCTTATGGAGCGCGGGCTCTTACGTCATTCTTGTGATGTTCCTTCCTTACTAGGTGTCATCTCAAAGCAATCCCTCCCTCTAGAAAAGTCACCATTGTCATGAAGCAGCAATCGGAAGAGGGATGTAACTGCCCATTATCTATGTAAGGAGAAACATGGATTATGTTATAATGGAAATACTGAGATTCTGGTCACAGGCTTGACTGTTGAATTTCCAGTCCTTAGCTGGTGGCTCCATTTGGTGAGGTTGTGGAAAATTTAGGAGCTAGGGTCTAGCTGGAGGAAGTAACTTGCAGTGGGGTGGGGCTGTGAAAAATATTCCTGGTCCCAGCTTCCCATCGCTTTCTTTGTTTCCTGGTTGTCATGATGTGACACATGGCCCCAAATGGTCTCCCCTCCCTGATGAACTGAACCTCTAAAACCAAGAGTTCGAATCAATCCTTCCTTCTTGACCTTGCCCTTCCATTAGGTATTTTCTCTCAGCAAGGAGAGAAGTTTTGAATACATATGCTTTCTTATGGGCTGGAGTTGATTCTCAAGGGAAAATTGTAACTGGTTATGAAGACGGTGAGGATGGAATGGACAGTGCTATGCTTGAATTAGCTCTACTGCCTAGGATGCTGAGCTACAAAAGACAGAACCTCAGGGTTTTGTTCACGTGTGTATTTATGTGTGTACTAATGCACATATGCTCATGTGTGTAGAAGCCAGAGGTTAACCTTAGGTATCGTTCCTCAGGCACTGTTCATCATGGTTTTTGAGACCAAGGTTATCATTACCTGGCGCTTGCTGAATTGGCTAAGCTGGCTGGCCAGTGAGCCCCAGGAATTCCCTATCTCTACCTTTGCAGAGCTGGAATTATAGGTATATGTTACCATGGCTGACTTTTAAAATGTAGGTTTGCGGCTTGAACTCAGGTCTCTATACTTGCATGGAAAGCACTGAGCTATCTATCTCCCCAATCCCTGGAACTTCAGATATTTTTTTTCTCACCAAAAATCTACATGGGAAGTAGAAAAAGACAAGATCTCCTGAGTAAATTTGGAGCATGGGGACCTTGGAGGAGGGTTGAAGGGGGGAGGGGAGAGGCAGGGAGGGGAGCAGAGAAAAATGTAGATCTCAATAAAAAATCAATAAAAAAATCTAAAAACAAACAAACAAAAACAAAACACCACCAACAAAACAACAACAACAAAAACCACAAAAACCCAGAAAGCTTGATTTGTAAGAAACTGTGAGAGGGAGACTCTCCAGATTTCAGTCTGGGCTCCTTTGCTTAACTTGGTATCTGTGCTCAGCAAGTCACTCAGCTTCTCTGAGTCTCAGTCTCTCTCCTCACAAAGAAGCAGCATGGGTATACTCCCTAGCTTCTCGTGTAGGTTAAATGAGACAATGAGTATCATGTGATACAAAACAAGCACGCAGAAGCACCATGTTAATACTGCTGTCTCAATTCTTTAGCAGCAAAGGGTGTTGAAAGGGTGAAAGCAGATGGTTTTAGATGAGAGGTGATGCATTTGTGTAAGACCTGGCTACAAATGCTTTATCCGCTGAACAGACCATCCATGAACAAGTGGATGGCTGACTGGATTGTCCTACACATGAGAATGATTCCACTGCTCCAGTCCTGTTTGCCCAGGGCAGAGTATCAGGGGTAGCTGAGAGACACTGAGAATCAGAAGGAGAACTGTCTCCTACTGGGCCCTAGAGAGAGCACTGGGAGGGAGCAGAGTTGAGTGGGAGGTAAGTCCCATGATATCAGGGACTCCTGTGGTATTAAAGGGCATCCTGCAAGTCTCAGTGTTTCCTTCAGACAGAAGCCTGCCTTGTGTTGACATCTTGTCTGTAGAAAGCACTACTGTGCTTTCTGTTGGTGTGATAAACATCATAACCCAAAGAAACCTGGGTGGTAAAGAGTTGTTTCAGATTATGGGTTTTAGTCCATTATTGAGGGAAGCCAGGGCGTGAGTTCAAGGCAGGAACTAAAGCAGAGACCTTGGAAGGATGGTGTTTGCTGTCTGACTCCCAAGGTAGGAGCTCATATGCCTTTCTTTATGGCTCAGGCCCGCCTGCCCAGAGCTGGCACTATCCACAGTGGGCTGGGCCTCTCCACATTAACTGACAATAAAGAAAGTGCCCCACAGTCATGACCACAGGTGAATCAGATTGAGGCAATCTCCCAGCTGAGACTCCCTCAGATAGCCGGACTGTGTCAAGTTGACAGCTGATATGATAATGCATGTATTGAATGACATTTCCCACTAAGTGTTAACATGAACAACACACACACACACACACACACACACACACACACACGCACACACGCACACACACACAGAGACACATATTAGTTTGGAGAAAGGCAGTATCTCCCCAACGTCTACTAGGGACTTATGGGATGCTGGTATCCCAGGGCAACCATGTGAAGATGTAGCTACTTACTTTACAGTGACAAAGAGAAAGTGAGCAGACGTTACTACAGAAGCCTGAGCACATGCAAGAACCTTGATGGCCATGTGTGGCATGTGACACACGCCGTACCGAGCATCTCACAGGTTTTAGGCTATTTCAGACCTCCAGTGAGCCTGTAGGATTATCATACCCACTTGGTCCTAAGAAACCTGAGATCAGAGAGGATCTGTAGTTGGTGCCAAGCAAGGTGGGTAGCACAACTGGGCTTAAATCCTTGGTCCTTAAAACTTTTATATTTCCATGTTCATTTCATTTTACCCAAGAAAGGGCATTCAATGAACTGTGTGCACATGGAGAAGGACAGAGTATGGATGGTAACAAGAAACTGGAGAGAAATGTTTGAGTAGGGCAGCCTATTGGCTCATCAAGAGGGGAAGAAGGATTTTTCCTTTCTTTTCTTTTTATCGAAAATAGATTCTTCTCTCATACAATAAGTCACAACCGCATTCTCCCTCTCTCCACTCCTCCCAACCTCCCCTTTTCCCCAGATTCACAATTTCTCCTCCCTCCACTCCTCCTAGTTTCTCCCTTCTCCCCCCCCCACTGCAGATTTCCCCCCTCTGTTTCCTCTTCAGAAAGGAGCAGCCTTCCAAGAGACAATAGCCGGACAGGACAAAAGCACGATACAGCAAGACAAAAGTCCTCATATGAAGACTGGACAAGGCAACCCAGTAGGAGGAAAAGGGTCTCAAGAGCACTCAAAAAAGTCAGAGATTCTTTTCAAGACAACTTATTTGAAATAAATGAACGACATTCTCTGTGTTGCTATAGTGTGTCTTGTAGGAAGGAGGGTATCTAAAGAAACATTTGTGGCTTCCCTTGGGCTATCACACTATTGAAACAATGGATCCTAGAAGGCAGAATTTCCCTAAGAGTCCCATGTAGAGACAGAGAAAGGCTGAGGTTCTGAGGATAGCCAGAGTGGGAATTTATTTTCCAGAGAGAAGGATTTACAACTTGTCAGACCATCTTGTGGGAGACTCGGGACAATAATGAGATGCTTATTGGTGGTGGGATGACATCTTGATGTGTACTGCTTGGTCATGTATACAACTTGTCCTCCATTTAAGCCTATGCCTCATGTCAGGGCCTTGTGGATGGACTTGGAGGCCACCGGCCCTCTTTGTCCCTCTTCTACACCAATTTCCTTTTCAAGTTTTTTCCTGTTGTTTCCTTAACTGACCTTTTGAGGATAGGTCAAGCCGGATTGTTAGAGCTGAGCCCCAGGCTCTGACCCCTAACAACTACAGTAATAGCTCCCCTGACTGGCCTCTGGGGTAGAGGTTGAGAGGCCTGACTTTCAATTTACCAGACAGCCTGTCAGGGCTGTTTAGGATCATATCTACCAGAGTCCCTTTGCCCCTCAGCTTATAACAGTGTCAGACATTTGAAACATGCCAAATGAGAGCTAAGCAGGGACACACAGTAGCTTTCCATGTCTTCTCCACTGATACCCATGTTGAGTCCCCTGCCTGTCATGAGGCTGTTGCAATGCTAGAAGACTAAGATCTTTTGGCAAATGGGTTAATTCATAATTATAGCCTTTAACCTCTGAATCAAGGTCTCTTTCTGGTTGCTGTGCAATTTTTCCTGGTCAGACGTGGATAAGTGTCATTTCACCCCATATCTAGCATTAATGGCAGACCTAAGAAATGAAATATCAATCTATTTTAGTGAGCCAGTGTATTTACTAGAGTTACTTACAGAACCAGGGATGACTCAAAGGTGGCTGGATCACTGAAAAGCCTACCTCAGAATGGGTGATAACTTGTGAAAGCTAAATCCCCCAAATCCCTGCATGACTTGAAGAACAGATACTCCACTGATCAGAGATTCTTATTCTCAGCAGTTGTTACTGCAACTGTAAACCTGTAAGCTTCAGGAACTTCCAGATCCTTGTAAATTTTTTTTGAGCTTTCTAAGTTTCATTTACTTCCAGAATCTTAAAGAACCTTCCTTCAGATAGGAATGATTCAATTCAGAGGAAAGAGCAACACGCCAGTCCATGGGGCTTGTTCCTATGTGGGGTCAGTTGAGTGGATGCTCCCCAAATTGCCTCTTCTCTGGTTGTTTCCAAGGCTCTTTTGAGCCAGTATAGTAGGGATGCTTCCCAACATCCAGGGTCTTCATCAAGGAGTCACAGAGAAATCTCTCAATTAATGTGTTGCTGTCGAGTTAACATTGCACCACCCAGAGAAGAGTCAAGGCATGAGTACATGTCTAGTATCAGTGGACAGATGGGGGGCAGGACAGGTGGCTTGCTTTTTGTAGGGAGAAGGAGGACAGAGGAAGATGCGACCGAGGACAACCAAACATTGTTGTTAATTATGAAGCAATTCCACTGTGATCCTATACTGATGCTAAATGCAGGAGCCCAGACCCTGTGCCCAGGCACCCCATTTTTCATGCAGAAAAATCTTCCCTTTTTCTTTTTTTTTTTTTTGTACAGCCTCTGTCTTGAGTTGCCAACTTATTGAGGACACCACCTCTGAGGACGCCCTGACCCCCCCCCCACGCCTCACTCATTCCATTACCATTTCAATTATAGAGCTCATTTTCCCCCATTGGTCTGAAATAGTCAAATAAATTCTCTGTCTGAGTACATTTTTTAAGTGGCCATGGTGTTAGCTTATTTATTCTCTTCCTTAACACACAAATGGCTTCTAAAAAGAATTTTTAGAATTTTGCAGCTCACTGGCCCATCTTGCTCATCAGGCACTCTGGTGGCCGCACTGTGCTGTCTCCTGCCACTGCTGTCAGGACCAGGGCTGCCATTTGGCTTCCAGGAGTGGGATGGATGTGGGTAACAGACCATGGCCTCCATAGGAAGGACTATACTTAGAAACAGTGGTTTACAGGAAGATCCATGATTATTAACCCCAAAGTTTGTTCTTAAAGGGGCGATGCTTAACCCTAGTTGCATGTTAGAGATACTTTTAAGATAACCAGGGTCTCAGACACCTATTCCTAAGATTGCAATACTGAACTATTTCAAAGGGTCAGTTACGAGCCCCAAGCAGAAGGCATATCTAGGTGGGAGAAGATTCTGCTGGAAACGCCTAGTGTGGTTGAGAGGTATAACTTCCGGCTATCTAGCTTGGCACAAAGGCTGCATTCACAATGCTTTGAGGCTGAGGAAGAATCCATAACCTTATGGCTCCTTTCTCTTCTGCGAGTTATCTTACGTTAACATAAAACAAGATATATGTCATTTCAATGATGTGTCTGTGGTATGTGCTTGTGAGTGCAGGTGCCCACAGAAGGCAGAAAATCTCACCCTGGAGCTGGATTGGCCATTGTGAACTACCCGACGTGGGTGTTGGAATCTGAGCCTGGGTCCTCTGCAAGAGCAGTATGTTCCCTTAACTACTCAACCTCTAAATTCCTCTTACGTTCCCTTTTGACAAGTCTGAGCCAGTAAAGATTTCTCCATGGTAGTTTCTAGAGGAGCTTTGATGTGTGGAGTCCCTATAGGAGCCATTGAGGAGTCAGAGGTGCAGTTGGTCATCGCTTCTCCTTTCAGGAACTACTGTAATCTCTGTCGTTAGTAGGCAGCCCCCCAAATTGTAACCATTATTGAATGTAGCATCACTGGAAACAGAGTTAATGATGACAACTGAGAGAGCAGGAACTACTGCTTCATTTTAACTCATAGTTTCTCAGTATCTTAAACTGTTCAAATTCTTTCCTTTCAGTGGGCATTATTTAGTTCTGAAAACATCTTCTTGAGCTTGTACATGTGACAGGACACTGGCTACATTTCTAGTCACTTTTGCTCCCTGTCCCAAGGATCTCAGAGCAATCGGAGCCATCAGCTGTCTCCTGTGTACACCAGGGCGTTTCATATGCTGTGATGTTTAATCTTATTTGTCAAACTGACAAGCTCTGGAATCAACTAAGAGATACATTTGTTAGACAGGGCATTTCTAGGAAGAATTAACTGAAGGCAAACATATCCTCCCCAACCCCCCATAGTGGTTGGAACCTTCTGGAAGATCCCAGATACAAAATTCCCAGGTGAAAGCAGTGCTGCTTGCTTGCCTGCCTCCATTCCTGGCTGGTGAATGCATCTACCCTGTTGCTACGATGCTGCTCCATCCTTTGTGGCCATCAGAACTCACCTTTTTTTTAGCTCTTCAGTATGAATAGCAACTCCCCAGGAACCCTGCATGACTTTAGTGCCAGAGTGGGATTGCTTCCACTCTGTCCAGTGTGCAGACTTCTGGACTGAGTTTCTCTGGCTCTCCAGCATGCTGTTGGAGTACCCAGCCTGTATTGTGTAAAGCAAGCTAATCAACAGATAGCATCTGCGCTATCTGTTCTCTTCCTCCAGAGGAGTGATTCTCAACCTGTGGTTTGTGACCCCTTTGGGGATCACATTTCAGATATCCTGCACAATACATACAATTCATAACAATAGCAAAATGACAGTTAGGAAGTAGAGATGAATGGTTTTATGGCTGGGGGTCAGCACAGCACGAGGAGCTGCACTCAGGGTCGCAGTATTGAGAAGGTTGAGAGCCACCGCTCTAGAGAATCCTGACTAACACATGAAAGGTCAGTGAAACGGAAAAGCAGACAAGAGAGTGGGAGACTTCATCAGCACAGTGGGCTTTACCTGAGAAACGTGCAGAAGCGAGGTCTCTAGGGTGGGAAACCAGAGCAAGTTGTTGACTTTAAAAGGAGAGGTAGTTCTGGAAGGGAGGGAGGGAAGGAGGGAAGAATGGAGGGACGCAGGGAAGAGGGAATCAAAACCTCCTTTTCTGGGTCCATGATGGCTGTTTCTGGGTATGAGCAGGAGTAGTAGGTAAAGGGATGTCAGGTGATCTAGAAACAAGTCCCTTGGCCAGGAGTAACCAGAGGTCAGAAGGGTGGGGGTGGGGCGGCAGCAACTGCTAGGAAAGCAATTGCTTTGGTTCTCATGACTGTGGTTTTGTAACATTAACATCATTTAATTAAAATGGAGGTGCTTTATAAAATAGTGAGGCCCTGGCTAGCAGTGGGCCCTCACTGCAAATGGCTTATTGCTCTCTGGAATTCCTCCCTTCCCTTTCCTAGTTTCCTGCCATGCTCCAGGACGCAGGCCGGTCTTTCCTCCATCAGTCTTTCCCCATAGTTCTTCCACAGTCTCCGTCCCCACTCCTTGCCTGGTCAGAGTCATGCCTGCTGACCTGGCCACCAGACTGTGAGACCTTCAGCGCCAAGAATCTTGTTCTGTTCTGTATTGTTTCTGTGCTGGACAAAGCGTCCGGAAAACAGATGTGATTCATTGACACTTGAGTTGCAGAAACCTCACGAGAGAGGTTTGGGAAGAGCGGGACAAGAGTTAACAATTGGCTAAGTCACGAGTCAGTGGCTGTGATGCCTTGAAGCGGTCTGGTTTTTTCCACACACTGCAAAGTGCTGCCGTGAGTGGCAGACCCTAGTGACGCGGGTGGGGTGGGGTGGGTAACGTGTCCATCTGAGAGGAGATGGTGCTTATGAGTCAGACATATCTAAGTCTTCCTATAGTTGTCTGTTTGACATTTTGAGTTTTATACCATGGTCCATTCATGCTACATCTAGAGTCACACACGCACACACGCACGCACGCACGCACGCAGAATGTAAAAGTCATTACACAGATAAGAGATCAGTTTGGTTGTTAATGGCATTTGCCTTTGTTCCCTGTCATTTTATAACTCAGAATTTGGTTATTTCCTTAGCCAATCTTACTTTGACTTTCCCATCTTAGTGTAAATATAATTATATTTTATCCAGGATTTTCTAGAGAAACAGAATTAATAGAATGACTATAATACTACAAAAGGGGATTTTAGATTGACTTTATGATATGGCCTAGGGAGTTCAACAATGACTGTCTGCATGGGAGAGGCTGAGAATCTGGTGGTGGTTCAGTCTATGGGGCGGATGTCTCAGCAGTCCCGATGTGGTGTTTAAGGTCTACAAGGTTACTGAAGAGCTGCTGGAGTTCAAGCTCTTAGATTAAAGAAGCTGGGTTTTGATGTCAATGAAGGATAGCAGCAGTAGCAGCAACTATGAAGTAGATGCACTCACCAGCAATAAGTTAAGACAAACAAGCAGCAGTGCTTTTTCCTAGGACCTTGTCCTATATGGGCTTCTCCGTATTTGTATGTGCTGCCCACTCTGGGGTAGGGTCTTCCTCTTTAGTTAGTTCTTCTCAGAAATACCTTCACAGAGCTACCCAAAGGCATATCTCCTAGATGATTTAGTATCCAATCAAGTTGAGCCATCACAAGTTATAACATCTGTTTAATGAGGTTAAAAAGAAAAGTATTCCCATGAGTTGGCTTGGCACTCACAACCAGGCTTGGTGTTTTTATAAGGATCATAAAATTCAGAAAACACCCATACATAGGAAGCCAACAAGGCAAGAGCAGGATTACATCATCGGCATGTCTACATATGGACTAAGATAGGATAGGAGCCAAACCCAGCGATGATGGCACTCTCAGGCCAAAGCAGGTGGCGCCTCCTCACCAGTTACAGTGTGTGCTTCCGTGTGTTCTTGCCTCTTTCTCTGCGGTGGCTGTGAGTAGGTTATTTTCCTTATCTTCTATATTTTTAAGTGTCCTGGACTGACCAAGGATTGTTTTATGATGGAAAAAAATGAATGATAATGCAATTTTTGCATTTGTCAGGGAAACAAAGTCAAGGATGACCTGCAAGACTGAAGACGATGGTACCCAAGATTCACATGCGAACAGAGGCTCTGGCAGAGGCGGCCCTGTGTGTGAGCTGGGCCCAGATTGTAGGGTTCCCACTCCTCACAAAAGCTGCTGAATGTGTGGCTCAGTGTTGCTGCATCCTGAAGCATTCTCAGTGCTGATCTCTGTAATGGCTTTAGGAAAGCACAGGAAGCTTGCTTTCCTAATTCCTCAACCAAAGCTCAGCACTGGTTCATAAACAAACACTACTCCCAGTAGTTAAGTGATGGGAACCAATCCAGGTATTCAACTACAGAGGAATGGAGAAATAAAATAATGAGGTACATACATAGAGATATAGGGATTGTTTTAGATGTACCAAAGAATGAAGTTATATCATCTGCAGGACAGTGGATGCAACCCAAGATAATTATGCTAAGAGAATTAAGTCAGTCTCACAAGAAACAAATGTCATGTTTTTCCTCATTTGTGAGCCTTAGGCCTTACAGATACATAAAATCATACCTGTACAGAAGGCATAAGAGTAGAAGCAAAACTGAGTAGGGCAGCCAATGGGAGAGGAGGGAGTCAGAGGGCAGGGTAGCAGGGTATGGGAGGAAATATATTCGAAGTGCATTATTTACCGCCATGAAAATGACTTGTGTTGCTGTATGTAGGAAGGAAAGAAAAGTTTCTTTAGCTCACAGCCCTGGAGGTCCAGGACCAATGGATTTGGCCTCTGCTCAGCTCTGGGGAGGACTTTGTTGCAGGTAGCATTATGGTGGCAGGATTACATGGAAGAGAGAGAAAGCTCACACTTCAAGACAGGAAGACAGAGAGACCAGGGGGCCAGTCCTGCCCTCTCACACACACTGATTTGGGTTGTCCAAGAATAACTATAACAATCCTGCAATGACCTAATTACTTCCCTCTAAGTTTTCTTTCTTAATGGGTCTACTACCCCTCATGCTGACACAACAGGGACCAAGCTTTGAACACATATGTCTTTGGGGTGACAAACCAGACAGAGATATGGAACTATGGAATGTTAATAGTGAGAGGGATGAGCAAGGGGGCTGGGCAGGAAAACCCCGAGAAGAGAAGGCCAGGGCCGCCATGTTAGGAGGCTCTCTCCACCGCTGATGTTGAAACTTGGGAGCCACGTCTTTCAGGCATGACAAGAAGCAAGGCATGGCACATCTTCTTGAAGACTGTGGAAGAGATGAAATAAATTAAAATAATTTAATTGCTAAGTAATTTCAAATCATTATTTTCATATTAACCAAATGCAGATACATTAAGAACGGAAATGTGAAAGGAATCTGCATGAATTATTAAAAGATAAAACACTGGAGCACAAAAGAAGTTTTGTTCCCACCTCAGGCTGCTTCATGGCACATCTTCAAACACGCAGGAATTCACTCTCCTTGGCCAATTCCTCATATTTTTTTTCCAATGGAAACTGAATTTATAGAGCAAAGAACAGAAAACCCTCTGGGACCATGAACTGGGGACCAATTTTCTACTTCTTTTTAGCTGTGAAAGGAAAGGCAGAGG
Source organism: Ondatra zibethicus (assembly GCA_004026605.1). Classification (NCBI taxonomy): domain Eukaryota; kingdom Metazoa; phylum Chordata; class Mammalia; order Rodentia; family Cricetidae; genus Ondatra; species Ondatra zibethicus. Next base: position 38,508 of record PVIU01007951.1, on the reverse strand, counting down.
AAATAACCTGTGATAAAATTTTAAAAGCAATTAATGTGCATATAAAATTCTAAGAGAACTCCATTAGGTCCAGGAAATGGTCTTTTTCATCATTTTGAAGGGGCACAAAATGGACCTTCTCCATGGGCTGTGCGGCTGAGGGAAGGTAGGGCAGCTGTGCCACTGGAGCTGCATCTCAGCTCATCACTCACCAACTACAAGCAGCGCCCATCTATCTATCCTCCCTCCCTCCCTCGCTCCCCTTCCTCCTTCCCATCCTCCCTCCCTCCCTCCCTCCCTCGCTCTCCTTCCTCCCTCCCCTTCCTCCTTCCCATCCTCCCTCCATTCCTCCCTCCTTCCCTCCCTGTCTTTTTTCTTCCTTCTTTCCATTTATTTAAAAAAGACATCAAATCCCCATCACATGAGAAGCCCTCTGCTACTGTGGGTGTCAACCTGTGAGTCATGACCCCTTTGGGGTCATCTTAGACCATCAGAAAACACAGATATTTACATTACAACTCATAATAGTAGCAAGATTACAGTTATGAAGTAGCAACAAAATAATGGTGTGGCTGGGGTCACCACAACATGAGGAACTTTATTCAGGGCTTGCAGCATTAGGAAAGTTGAGAACCACTGATCTAAGGTGTTCATGTGGAGGTCAGAGGACAACTTGCAGAGGTCAGAGGTCACAGTGTGAGGAAGCTTGAGGATGACTGGTCTTCCAGGTGCCATGACCACAGAGAAGCACAATGGTTTGGTTTGGCTGTGAAATACCCAAAAGTCCTGGGTTTGAGCCCTTGGTCCTCCCTGGTGGTGCTGTTTGAGGAGATTGTAGAAACCTTAGGAGGTGGAGCTTTGTTGGAGGAAGTGGGTCACTGAAGATGGACCTTGAGGTTTTATAGCCCAGGTCTAGTTCCTGTTCACTCTCCGCTTCCTGAGTACAGATGTACTGTGCCTAGCTGGCTTCCCTCTCCTGCTTCCACACCCTACCCCATGATCTTCTGGAACTGTAAGCTGGAATAGACTCTTTATCTCATACGCTCCTTTCTTCAGGGGATTGTATCGCATCAGCAGAAGGGCAACCAATACTCACACGCTCTCGTGCTGTTGTGGTTACAGCTCCCAGGTCCTGTGCAGGTGAACACAGGAACCCAGGCATGCCTGTTAGTGCAGGACAGGGAACTGTGGATCATAGAACTTAGGTGTTTTCTTCAGCTCAGCTTATATCACAGGCTGGCCATGGGGTAGTTACTTGATGGGTCTGTTGGTTTCTCTGTGCTTCTGTAATAAAATACCAAAGGTCATGCAATTTAGAAAGAAAAGAAATTGATTTCCTCCCGTTCCGCAGGTTGGAAAGTGTAGCACATAGTGCAGGCATCTGGTGAGTGTCTTCCTGCTGTTATAGCACCAGGAGACAGGAGAAAGTAAGGGAGATGGTGCCAGCAGCCTCAAATCCCTTAACCTCACTCCTGGCTGAAACAACTCTCAGTAGTCTCCACCTCCTAACTGCTGCATTTACTGTGCTGGAGCTATTTTATCTGAACATAAACATTCCCCTTCAGAGCAGGGCTCTCTCTGTAGGGTTCAGAAGTAAAGAATACTCACAAGGTCCTCAAAGTACAAACTTGCTGGCAAGTCTCAGGAAGTTCCTGAAACTTACAGTGTACAAAGAACCCCTCCCTAGGTAACAGCCTGGAGGGGAGGCACCCCACTCAGCTGAGCTGTCTGCAAACTGTCCAAGGATGCAGCTCTCATGCATGGTCCTCTACCCTGCAGTGGGCATTCTAATGATGCCTTGCGTCACCTGCTCCCCGTTCTACTCACTGATTCACTGAGCTAGTGCTGGGTGAAAACATTGCTTTGGTCTGTGGCTAGTGCCCTCTCTTGGAGTTGAGTAGACGTTTGTCTGCTTCTCCTCGGGAAAGGTCACATGGCAGTTTCCCACACATGGCTTTTAGGTGACACATCTATGCCATAGAAGGATTTGACTCTATTTGTGCTTCTTTCTCCATTTGTAACATGTGGACCCCATTATCTCTGCTGTCCTGTCTCTTTCTCAGGATATCCATGTTTTCTGGTCATAGGCAAGGGCTTCATCATCTGTACACATCCCAACATCACATGATGTCAGTGGATAACATAAATGATACAAACAGTGGTCTCAAGAGTTACTAGTATAGCAATTATGCCATTATAATTAGCATTTCCTCAGCTGGAAGACTAATGAGGTCAAGGTGACAAGGTGCCTTTGACAGAGAGGCTTGGCAAAATTCCTGAGCAATGCTGAACACGGGGCTGAGTGGGGACCAACCACGGGGCTGACCTTTCTGGTCAGAAGCCAGAAAGGGGCTCTGTGGTTATTTCTTTGATGTTTGTTCTAGCTGCTGCTGGATGCCCCACCTTCCACTGAGTTGACTCAAAGCTGGGAATTAGCCCCGGGAAACTTCTCCATCTCTGCTCAGCCCAGTCAGCGGGGAGAATGGGGCTACCTTTCTCCAGGAGATACTGCTCCCACCAACCACACTCCTTCGGGGAGTAGGGAGTTGGTGTGGCCCGAAGAGGATGAGGTAGGCTGTTCTACCCCAGGAAGGGGCATGAGGATGCTGCCCTTTGCCACCAGTGGTTTCTTATTTCTCTACAGACCACCTATAAATAACGAAAACAAGGCCCTGTCAGTAGTCTCTCCCAATCTAGCTCACTGAATCCTCACAAAACCCAAGGAAGGGAATTTTACTTTTCTTACCATCACACAGAGAAGAAAGGGTAGCCGCTCACAGTCACATGGGTCACAAGTGTGAATAAACCTGGATTCTAAATAGTCAGTGCTAAATATTCATTTAACTATTGATTTTATATGTATATATTATATATACACAAATATATACTTATATATAACACACATGTATATATTGCATATATTTGTATCTTTTCTGCACATCTCCCAAGATAATTTATCTCTCCTACTAAAGGAAGACATCATGATGTTTTACATCTATTGGTCTATCTGTCTGTTTAATCTATATACCTGTGATCTGTTCAATCATTAGGTTAGAGCACTCTGAGTGGGCAGATCATGTCATGTGGTAAAAGCCCCACACTCTTTGGAATTAGCGTCTTCTAGATTTATAGCCCAATTCACATATGTGAATATTCTTCTCTAAAAGCTATTAATAAGCATTATGCATATTAATGGCTACAGTCCTACGTCTTATCCATATACAGTGTTTATTTTGATTTTAGAAATACTGTGGAGTTGGAAATACTACAGCCAGGTCTGTTATCCTAGATACTTTGGAGGTCGTGGCAGGGGGTTGAAGAGGTAAAGGTCTTCCTGGCCTACAGGGTGAGTTCAGGGTCAGGCTGTGCATCTGATCTGTGCATCAGGCTGTGATACTGAATCAAATAAAAAGAAAATGCGGCTGGGGAATGTAGCTTAGTGTATAGCGCTTGCTTAGTTTGTGTGTTGGGGGGCTGGTTCAATTCTCAGTAATGTAAAAAAATAAACAAATAAATAAAATAAACAAGTAAGAAAGGAAAGGAAAAGAATTGTCTTAATGTCCTCCAGCAGAAAGTAAATACTTGATAAATGTTAATTCTAGCCCAAGTAGAGAAAGGGAAGTATATTCAGCTTGCGGCCTGCTTTGCTGCTTACATTGGAATGTAGCCAGGTGTACGCTGTGCACACACAAGTGTTGCAAACTCAGCGTGGATGTCAGAGATGCCCATGCAGCTTTCGTGGCAATGACCATAAAATGGCACAGCCAGGGTTGTCTTAAGCTCTGCTGCTCCAAGGAAGCTGTATCATGTAGGAACCTGTTAGTAAGGCTAGCACCGTGGTTTAACAGAAGGCCTTGCTTTCCACGCTCTGCCACATCTCTGGGACGATGCAGGTCGCACCATCACATAGCTACACCATCTGCGACACAGTCTAAGAAGTAGGGTGATGGAGTGCAGGAAGAGGATGCTGTGAGTGCTGCTTCTGGAGTTAAATACCTCTGACAAGAAGCAACATGTACCACTTGAGCGCACAGCCTGTAGGTCTTCCTGGCCCTGCACATCTTCAGTGAGCTGACAGACCATGCATAGCTAGAGGAAAACTGGATTTTGACGATTACTCCAAGATGTTCCTCAGGGATGAGCTTGTTTCTCTTCAGTTGGCCACTTCTAACTGTAGCTGAGCTGTAAAGCAGAGAAGGGTGACTTTTTTGCTAAAAGATCTCAAAAACATCCCATTCTTTGCACTGCAGACAGACAGAATACTCCAAATGGATGTATGGCACAAAGCACTGAACTCCAATCAGAGAAAAAAAGTCTTTTGGTTGAAGTTTCTCAGAATCAGAAGTCAGGAAACTCATTTTAAGAGCAGCCTGTCCCACCTCCTTACAAGGCAAACCCCAACCAGGCTTCTCTGGTTGCTTTCAATACAGCACTCAGAGGCCAAGGCTCAGAGGCTGGGAAACAAGGGATGTTTGGGTTGACCCGTGGGTCCACTGCCATTATATGGATGAATCTGGTCTCTGATAATATTTGGATACATGTGATAATTAATATTAATTGCCAACTTGGCAGGATCTAGAGTCCTCTAGGAGATGATCCTCTGGTCATTTCTGGAAAGGATTTTATTGATCAGGTTAACTGAAGTGGGAAGATACATCCTAACTGTCAGCAGCACCCATCATGGGTGGGAATCAGATTAAGCAACAAGGAGAAAGTGACCTGAGCGTCAGAGTTCACCCCTCTCTGCTTCCTGACTGTGGGTGCCCTGGGAGCAGCTGCCTCCAGCTTCTGTTGCTCTTACTTCCCTGCCACTGTGGACTCTGCCTTCAACCCGTGAGCCAAAGTAAGTCCTTTCTTCTTTAAGTCGCGTTTCTCAGGAATTTTGCCAGAATAATAAATTAACAAACGGAAGGCATTTGTAAATGTAGATAGCAGTGTAAGGGGCCCCTCCTCCCCCAAACATTTGTGGTTTTTTTCTCTGATAAATCAACATATAAGTAAAATTCATGTAATCTTAAAGCTTTTGAGAGATGCATGGTTTTTTACATTTTTCCGCTTCTTGGTCCCAAAGGCCTGGTGTCCAGATGAGACCTTGATCTCTAACTCACTAGCTGCTTGGCTTGGGAGTCACCCGTCTACAGCCTCAGTTTGTTCACTGGTAAAACAGGGTCATTATAACCCTGATTGTGTAAGGTTGTCCTGAACGGAACGAAGAACAACTTCTAAAGGTGCCCACGAGTATGAAGAACAACTTCTAAAGGTGCCCACGAGTATCCGTGACATGTTGTCTAAACACTGCGATTTTACTTCCTCCGCTGGCTCACCCCAGGTAGTTGGGACTTCAGTTTCTGCTCTGTGTGCTCTTCTTCCTGCCCTTGGAGTCTGTGAAACAGCGCTCTTCCCTCTCAAACCAGTCACAGGAGCGGCAGCACTCAGTAGCCCCACCCGGATCTTGTCTTGATTAGAATACCACTCTGCCCTTGCTATCAGATCACCTTAAGCCATCTCCCCCTTCACTTTCCCTGTGACTGACAGGGTTAGTCAGCCCTGTTGCCTGTTTTTGAGGTGGGAGAGAATATTCTGGAAATGATGAATTGCTGCCCAAGATGTAGGTATGGAGGCCCAGAAGTGATACTGCAAAGTACAAGTTTCTATCAGTAAGCAGGTACATAGTTTTGTGTGTGTGTGTGTGTGTGTGTGTGTGTGTGTGTGTATGTGGACTCAGTTGGACTGGCTGCCCAGCAAGCCTTAGGGATCTACCTGCCCCTGCCTGACCTTCCAGAGTTCTGGGACTAGAGGAATGTTTATGTGGTTCTGGGAGACACAAGTTCTGCCCTTGTGCTTGGGTTGCAAACTCTCCACTGACTAAGCCATGTCCCCAGCCCAGTAAGGAGTTTTAGCTTGGAATATCTTGGCAAATTTGAAAAAAGAAAAACAGATTTATGTCAAAACATGCATCAGTAAAGCAGCCCCTGGCCTGCCACAGACCCTGCATGAAGGAGATAACACAGGTTGCTATCTGAACACCCCTTCCACGTGCACACAGGACACCTGTGTTTGGCTTGGTAGGAAGGCAGTCTTATTCCCAGCACTCCCCAGTCCTATCAGTCTCTGCACAGGCAACTGCTTGGCGGAGTCATATTTTCTGGTTCTGATATGTTTGGGCAGTTTGTAGGACTGCAAATTAGAAAGTGACAGGGACGGAAAGGGCCTTGGCAAGCCAGTCCGTCAGAGCTTGCATGTGCCCCCAAGCTGTCCCTTGTGGCAGTGTATGCCTCATTGCAACAGTATTTTCTGTTGGATTCATCCATTCAATAGCAACATGCTGAGAAAGAGTGAAAAGAAATATGTAATGTTATTAATTACTCACTCATGTGCCAGAACCCATGCCCAGTGCCTAACACTGATTTCCGTATGGGATAATCATTATGATTTGAATCTAGAAGGTCCTCCACTGCCTCCTTCTTTGGATATTTGACTCCCAGTAGACAGTGCTATCTTGAGAGGCTGTAGAACCTTCAGTAGGTAGGGTCTAGCTGCTGGAAGTAGGTCACCACAAATGGGTGGGTCTCTGAAGGTTATACTCAGGCATTCCCTAATTCTTCCTTTCTTTCAGTTTCCCAGGCAATTGGGACATGAACAGCCCCCACCACCAAGTCCCAGCACCATGGACTCAGTGGCTCCACCCTGCCTTCCTCATCACGATGAACTGAAACTCTTGAGACTGTGAACTAAAATCTTAAGTTTTCTGTGGTCCCAGCAAAGGAAACGTGAGGTCGGCGTGGCTGGAGGGTGACAACACCTGTGAGCACTGTGACAGAGACAGAGGGGAGAAAGCAAGTTGGCTTTTCACATTCAAGGAAGAAGGGGTGCTGGAGTGCTGGCCTAGAGTAGGAGGAAACATTGAGAGTTGAGGGTGCAGCGCCCAAACATCAAGGTGGCACTGCCCACGTCATCCACACCATGACAGCGTATGGACGGGTGCTAATCCTGAAGGGCTGCAGGCGAAGCATGTCCCAGAGGCCTTACCTGTCATGCTTGTAGTCACGCAGCTGGCAAATGGCAGTGACAGGGTTTATACCCAGTCCCACCCAGGCCTAGTTTGCCTGCAGGATGCTGTTCTTCAGGATGGCTGTCACTATTGAAGTCACGGTATAGACAGCTCCCCAAACACCTGAGTGTCATTCCAGTCAGTTGGGACTGTCAGTCGGCTGTAAACTGTGTGTGAGTAGCCATCTCTGATGGGCTCCCTGTAACATTTCCACTCCAGAAATTAACTCAGTCTAGACAGTCCCTCACAGACAAGCCCAGAGTTGTGATTCCTAGGTGGTTCTAGATCCTCTCAAGTTGACAGCCAATATTACCTGTCCCAGGTGGTGACCAGGAAGTAAACTGAACCTTTGAAAATTCACAGGTCCAACTTGTAGGTGGTGAGGCTGGAATTCGGTGACTCTTGACTGTATATTCTGTGTGCTGAGCAATCCTATAGGGGATGGTGAGGGGGGCTCTTTCTTCTTCCCACATCTCTTAGTTTGGATGGGGGAAGTGAAGGAGTGCTGTTGTAGAATTGCACCTTGCTCCTGCTGAAGGTCACTCTGGCAGGCAGTGCTGCTCTGGCTCCTTCTGTGAACTCCAGTGAGTTATTCACGTCCTTATTAACATGTCTACGCACACAGAATGCACCCATTGGCACATACAGAGCTGAGAGCTATACATTTGAGTAATGTTTATGACAACAGTCTCCCCATCATTTTTGAGAAGAAAAAGAAGAAGAGGAGGAGGAGGAGGAGGAGGAAGGGGAAGGGAAGAAGGAGAAGAAGGAGAACAAGAAGAAGAAGAAGAAGAAGAAGAAGAAGAAGAAGAAGAAGAAGAAGAAGAAGAAGAAGAAGAAGAAGAAGAAGCCTTCCCAGGAAATAGAGTATTTTTCTCAGAATGATAATATAAAAGTTGATATAAAGATTGGTGATGTGTAAGCTTGACATTACATAAATATATATAGGCATTGTAAAAGTCAATGGCCATTTTATTTATAATTATATTGCAGATTGCTACTTTTATAACTACATTGTCAGTGGTAACCTTTTCGTGTTCATTTCAGTCTTGGCCCAAAATGTTTGTATGACATTTTTATGTCTGGTTTTTATGTCATAATATCAGGACACATGCTGCCTTGCCTTAGCCATGGTAAGTATGGGTGTCACTCACCTGTCCCTCCAGGAAAAAAGAATCCTTGTCCCCCAAGATTCATCATTCATGGCATTTTTGCTCTCAGTTTTGCATCTCTTGCCCATAGAGCACACTCTCCCCTCTTTACGCCCTCACAATAGCAGTCCTGGATTGCCACATCTCTCTTTCGAGAAGGAAGACTTATATTTGATTGACAAGTGAGCCACTAGATTAAGAAATGCCTCTTATTGGATTCTTCCAGATTTACAAGAGTGCCCTTTCAAACTGCCCTCCTGGCCTGTGTATGAGATCTGCCCAGATCTGCTTTTAGGTAGACAGTGTCTCGTTTCCAATATTGACCTTCTCTACAGCATCTCTCCCACTGAAGAGGCAGCAGTAGCCGCAGCTGGCAGAAAGCCACCTCACATTGCCACTAAGCAGAAAGGGAAAGGGATGGCTATATTACATGGATGCAGATGCACTTCCTCCCGGATCCACACTCTTGACAACACACCTCTAGGTGCGTCTATGAGTTTATTTACGAAAAGGTTTAAGTGAATAAGGAAACCTACCCTGAGAATGGCAACACCATCCCACAGGCTGGCATGCCATACTGAATCAAAAGAAGGAAGTGAGCTGAGTGCCATCATTCATGTTTCCCTGCTTCCAGGTTGTGGCTTTGAGATAGCACACTTTTTTTATGCTCCTAGAACCATGCATTCCCCACATGACAACTACACCTTCAAACACTGAACACAAATAAGCCCTCCTTTCCCTAAGATGCTTGTGGCAGGAATTTTGTTGTTGCAACAAGAAAAGTAACTTAACATTTTCTTTATTGATGGGCTCCATGTGGACCAATTTCTAGAAGATCCCAATGCACCTCTTGGGTAGCCTTTCAGTGCAAGCAGACAGAACAAAGTTTGGCAAAGTATAACTCCAGGTTCAGTCCTGGGTTGTGCTGCCCACTAGCTCTGCACCCCTTCTGAGCTCCAGTTTCTCACCAAAGACGACACTGAAGGTTTCCCAGTCTGCCACATAAAATTATGCACACAGAAGTCTCATGTAAGCACAATGCATTCCTTGTTTTTCCAGAATTTAGATCAACTGATTTCCTTGGCTAAGTCACTTGTCAGTCAATCAGCACTGTGTGTGTGTGCATGAGTATATATGTGTTTGTTTCGTGTATATATTTGTTTGTGTGTTTGCATGGGTATAAATTTGCACATTTGTATTCATGCATGTGTGTGCACAGTTGTGTGAAGGTCAGAGGTTGACACTAGCATTTCCTCACTCACTCTTCACCTTATGTATTTAAGACACAGTCTCTATATGTTCATTAAGTCAGCCAGATGTTTCCACTTTCTATGTCACTGGGATTATAGACAATACTATTCTGCCCATCCTTTACTCCTTTCATTTTCTATATTTACCTGTATGTGGTATATATGTATTTGTGTTTAAGTGTGCATGGGCACATGCCATGGTGATGTGGGAAGATCAGAGGAAATGTTGCTGAATCTGTTCTCTCCTTCCATCATGTGGCCTCTGGGGGTTGAACTCAGGGTGTCAGACTTCATAACCAGTGCCTTTACTTGCTGAGCTATCTCCCTGGCACTGTGGCCTCTTTATGTGGGTGCTGAAGATTTGAACTCAGGTTCTCATGTATGCATGGCAGACCTTGGCTGACTGAGTCATCTCTGTAGACTCCCTTCAATACATTTTAATCAAATTGCTGTACCAAGACTTAAGCCATGTCAGAACAATGTCAGGAGGTGTGTCCACATGGTGAGTCTCTTCCTGTGGCTGCTGTCCCCTTGTATCTGCTGTGTTCACTCCATATGCAAGCCACATTTCAGACCTTTAATGATTTCTCATGAGAGAGTCTGGCCGGGCCTTCTGGGGAGGGATGTCTCCCAGTTTTTGGCTTGACTGAAACAGAAGTAGCCCTAGGAGGAGGGTCTGCACCAACATTCTCTGCGTTTCTCCCACATGCACGCTTCAGATGGAGCTGCTGTGATTTGCCATCTTTTCCAGGCACTGGGATGAGCACAGACTCAGTGCTCATGGGATGTTAGGTGCTCTGCACAAGCTCATAAATATTGCATCATCTTCCTGTGCCTGGCAGTCATTGAAGAGTAGAGCTACAGCCACGAATAGCATGAAGCCCCTTCCTCAAGAAGTTTGAGGGTGTCTCATGACAAGGCTTGTAGGAATGTGTTACCGGTGGTCCCTAACTGGGTGTTTCTAGATTCTTGGTGCCTTATTTAAAGAATTGGAAAAAACTCACACAGGAAAAGAAAATAAAGTAACATAGTACAATTTTTGGATACACTGCCAAGAGACAATCGGCCATGTGAACATTTTCAGGGACCCTTGTTCTTGCCCAAGGTTTTCTTTTGTGGTTCCAAAATAATGAAGATCTGATAGCTTGGGTAGTTCTGTTTTGATTGACAGAATCACGTTATATAAACTTTTCTCTATGGCAATGTCTTTTCCTATGATCCATCTGCTCTTAAGTCATATACAGGTCCAGTTATGCATAGGTAAAAGATGTCAAATAGGAGATTCCTTCTGAAGGTTCACTCAGAGGACACAGTTTGTCTTTTTCTGTACACACCCCAAAACAGCACTCATCATGTCCAGGAACATGCATGAATAGAAAGGGGAATTATTGAGGCTGCTAAAGGGAGTGACCTACCTCTGTTGTTTGAACTGTGCACACAGCTCAATGCAGGTGTGGGGTCCTGTGTTGCTGACAGGTTACTAAGAACATGGTTTGGAAAGGGGTGTCTGTGTAGCCACGCTAAATGGAGTCTTGGGTTGCTAGGGTATTTCCTATGCTTTCCTGCCTTATATTATTAGCATTTAATTTTGCCCACGAGGAAATGAGGTTCTCATTTGTAAAGGGACCTCTCTAACACTACAAAGCTGTAAAGGTTAGTGTTGCAAACCTGATGAAATCTAGAATCATCTGAGTGACAAACCTTGAACATGCCTGTGAGAGATTATTTTGGTTTCACTAATAGACATGGGAAGACTCATGTTAATAGTGGGCAGAACTATTACCTGGACAGAGGATCCTGAACTATATAGAATGGAGGAAGTAAACTGAATACCAGGAGGTACAGATTTATTGCTCTTTGTCCTTGATTTTGGACTTGCCTACTATGACTGTACCTTCAGCTGTGAGCAAATACGAGCCCTCTCTTCCTTATGGCACTTTGGTCAGGGCATTTTGTCATAACTACAGGAAAAGACATCTGCCATCCCCACCTGTACCATGTATGAGAGAACTCCTCCAGGTCTGGCAGTTTTCTCTGCATCCCTCTGTTCTCCACCATGTGCATAGCTTGTGCTGAGTCAACATTGTCACCAGTCATCAAATCCCACTCATGCCAAGAAAGAAAATGCCTTCAAATTTGTAGGTGCCCCCAGGAGTGGCACTGTCAGTGACTATATCCTAGCAGTGGATTAGCAGTGGTGGTAGCCACTGTAAAAATATGGTCCAGAAAGGAGTTGGTGCAGCCAGTCTGTAATTGAAGAGGCCACAGATGTCACAGATGTCACCATTTCCTGGATCTAAGCTGAGTTTTCATCTCGTAGGGTGGGCTTAAAGTTTTACATGAGGGTCCCACTGGGAAGCCAGGTTCCAGGCTTGATAATTTAAGGTCTTCTCTCATGCACCATCTGAGCACAAAGGTGATGAAGGCTTTTAGAAATTGCTATTTATGTTATAGCAAGCGTTTAGACCAACTGGAGGAAGCCATCAGTCATCTTCTATTTGTCTTTGCTGAACTCCTGTATCCCATCTCTGGGACCAGAGCACCATCTTCAAGTTTCATTCCATTTTATACTTCTTAGGTTACAGACTTTCAGACTCTGATGTTTGCCTGCCCCATGTATATATGTGTGTGTGTGTGTATTTGTGAGTGTGGAGGTCAACGGTGGGTGTCTTCCTTAGTCATTCTCCCCCATATTTTTTGAGACATGGTATCTCACTGGAACCTGGAGCTTGCCTACCAGGCTATGCTGGCCGGTCAGCAAGCCCCAAGGATCTCCAGTGTCTGGAACCAGAGTACAGCTAATCTTTCTCATCCCTCATTTAGATTTTTCAGCCAGAGTCCAGAGGCCCAGTTATCTCAAGAGAAGGAAGGGTACTGCAAGACCTTTAAGCTCTGGTCTTGCATGGAGAGCGTGCAGCAGAGAGAGACACCTTTGAATCTGAGTCTGTCCCTGTTAGAAGGCTTTCTAGCATGATGCAGGGAAAAGTCCCTCCCACGTATGCTCTCATCTCGGTACTGCAGAGCTGAGCGAGTCTTTGAAAACAAAGATCAAAGACAGAGACTCTGACTTTCAGATGTTGTTTCAATCTCTGGCATTCTCTCCACTAACTGCAGTTTGTGCACTTTCTCCTAAAAGTTAATTTAGCAACGACTTTACTTAGCAAGATGCTTGCCTATTTGGGTTCCGTGTGATAACACAACCAGATGAAATTAGCATGGCAGGCACTTGACAGTTGCTTTATTAATTAGGCTGCTTTATTTAGCAGACACTTTCCCTATCATTCCCACTCTTGCATATGCAGAGTAGTCAACCACTTATGTGTTGTGAATTAAGGAGTGATGGGATGGGTGCCTCATCCAGAAATAGCTCCCCACGAGCTGTCGTCAGTCTAGCATTTTTGCAGGTAAGTTTCTATTGACCTAGCCAGGGAAAACAACCTAGGAGGGTGTAATTTGGAAAGAGCCAAGCCTTTCCTTTGTCCAACCTCTTAGTTGGTCTGATAACCCTTTCCACACCAGAATTGTTTTCCCGACCTGGTCATCTAGCTGTTGTGTGGACTCTTGAAGTAGTCAGGGATGCCCCCTTTGGGTAATTGATGCTACTGGCTGGAAAACTCTGTGTTTTGGAGAGTTCCAGCAAGCTTTTCTATGTTTCTAAAAATCTGAAAAATTAAAACAAAATAAAACAAAGCAAAACGTAAGACTATAGGAAGGGCTCAGAGCTCACTGTTCTCAGATGGCTTTACTTGAAGAGGCCACAATTCTCCAGCTATTCTCATTTCAAATTAATAGTTACCACCATCCTCCTCTGTAGGAGATCTGAGCTTTTCTTCTCTAGAGACTTCTCTTTAATTTTAAATGTCATCTTAACATTTGATGCTCTCTCATCTATCTTCAAATCGAAATTCAAAACCACCACTTAATCTCGCTTTCACTAAAAATTTCTTTCGAGTATAAAACTCCTTGGGTATATGACAGAATCCTTGTTTTAGCTTATCTCCACCTATATCCATGCATCCCTTTGTCCATCATCCATCCATCCATCCATCCATCCATCCATCCATCCATCCATCCATCCATCCATCCATGTATCCATGCACCCCTACGTCTATCCATGAAGCGTGAATGCAAGTATCCTTCTATTCATCCTCTTTTTATCCATGTATTTCCTATGTATTCATCTACTAACAAAGGTATTTTCTTTATTTTTGATAAAGGATAGAAATACAGAGATTTGTTCTCTGCCTGGGGTCACTTAAAAGCTGAGGAAAAAGAAACAAAGCCCGTTTGCAAGCCCTAACTGCTATCTGCCTTCCAGTATCACTGGAGATCCTACTCTTGACAGAATCTTCATAGGAACCGTATCTGAAGACTATTTTGGAAACTTGCTTCTCAGACAGACAGCCCTTGAGTGTGGGGTAGAGCTTAAGGGAACGGGGATGGCGCTAATATTCAGCATATCCAGCAGCATCTAAAACGGACCACCCCTTTGCCTTCACAGCATCCATAAACAACCTCCAGAGAATAATAACCCCATTCTGCTTCTACTTAAGGACTCCCTCTCACAAGAAAGGTGATCTCATCTGTCTCTGACAGAAGAGTGATAGAGTCCTAATAGTAACAGCACCTAGTTCCAAATGTTATGTATGGTCCTAGTGTATCGGTCATAATTTTTCTTTAGTGTATTGTCACTTCAAGACTAAACCATCACCAACCATATTATATAAAATCAAAGTGAGTAAAAGGCTAGAAACCTGGTTGATATATTGTTCCTCAGGTGCCGTGTGCTTGTTTTTTGAGACAGAGTCTCTCATTGGGTTAGAATTAATCAAGCAGGCTAGGTTAACTGGCTAGCAATCTTTAGAGCTCTGCCTACCTCTGCTCTCTGCCTCTCCAGAACTAGAATTGCAAGTGCATGCTACCACACCCAGTATTTTCATGTGGTTTCTGGGAATTGAACTCAGGTTCTCAGTCACTTTATTGGCTGAGATAGTTCCACAGCCCAATCTTACTCTTTCTACTGAAATGAACTTTAGAAGTAAAGACATTCAGGGCTAATGATTCATTAAAAGTGTTAGGGTCACAGAGGTCAAATCCCAATCTAAAAGAACTCTATTCAAGTGAGGCCGAACTGATGGTTCTTCATTAGAAGGAACCCGATATAAACACCAGGTACATGGTTGCTTCTATCCCTGTTAGAAGGCTTTCTAGCATGATGCAGGGAAAAGTCCCTCCCACGTATGCTCTCATCTCGGTACTGCATGATGCCATGTTATGACATGATTTCCCTTTCTGAAAGGCAGGGCATTTGACAATGGTAAGAGCCAGTGGAAGTCCATATTGATGAGTTGATATGTAACTTCAATCTATGTCCTGGATATTCTGGTCGAGAGGCTGTTGGATAGGCACTGAGACATTTCAGCAAAGAGGCTGACTTGTTCAGACCCTAGTGTCTTTGTTTTGATTACTGAGACTGATTTGACAACTGTTCTTAAGGAAACAGCCACTCAGGACCCAAATGTCTGCCTGCTCTGTGCTCCTTCTGTGCTCCATCTTACTTAGAAATCCTGATACCAGTTCTGCGACCACTCCCAAGCCTTCACTCATGTAGCCTAGCCATGGGTTATTGCCAAGAATTCCCTGGAGGCCTGGCGTGTCTCCTGGTCTATCAAGTTGTAGTACTACCTAAGGTAGTGCTATCTGATGTAGTACTCAAATTGATTTCACAGCCTGACCACCTGTTTTATGTAGCAGCCATGGCACATATTGAACAAGAGCAGGATCTGAGAATGGAATAAGAATAATTGATATGCTCTGATGAGACCGGCATTCCAAACTCAACTTTGTGCTTAGCTGTGTTTGTTTAAGGAGACTGGTCCTCTTCCAAGGAGACACTGTGGTGTCCTCCCTGGGATGCTTCACTGATCAAGGGCTGTGAGTGACCTCATGCTCCTTCTCACGGTCTTGTAGCACCTCCAGACTCATCACCAGATGGAACTCAGCAGACCTCAGAGAGATAAGAAGTTACTGCTGATAGTCTCAGCTGTTCATCATGACTTCAAGGTGGTTTTCTGCAAGGCCCAATCGTGCCTCATCTCACCTGTTGGCCGCAGGAATAGCAATAACTCTTGATGGATGGTTTAAAAAGAAATGAGGTTGACAAAGGTTCTGTGACATGTAGTGTCTGCCCTCTTTCTGTGTGCTATAGGGGCAGCTTAGGGTAGTAGAAAGAGTGGCAAGCATGGGTACGACTCTTCAGCACAGTACTGATATGACAAAATGTATAATTAAAGCAAATTAAGAAAGGAAGGGCTCCTTTTGCTTACAGCTTGCAGTCCTTCATGGTGGGGAAGGAATGGTGGCAGGGGTGATGTGGGAGGTCCTTCTGTATATGTGTTACTTTTATTGGTTAATGAATAAATAAAGGCTGCTTTGGCCTGTGACTGGGCAGAATAGAGCTAGACAGGAAGACTAAGCTGAATGCTGGGAGAAAATAGATGGAGTCAGTGAGGCACCATGTAGCCGCATCCAAAAGAGACATGCCTGGGAACTTTACCGGTAAACCATTAGCCTCATGGTAAAATATAAAATAATAGGAAATGGTTAATTTAAGATATAAGAGCTAGCTAGAAGTATGCTTAAGCTATTGGTCAAGCTGTGTTTTAAATAATATAGTTTCTGTGTAATTATTTCGGGTCTGACTAGCTGGGAACGAATGAGAAGCCTCCACCTACAGCAGGAGCATGAGGCAGATGCTAACACTCTGTCCACAATCAGGAAGCAGAGAAGTGGACGCTGGTGCTCAGCTCACCTTCTCCTTTTTGTTAAGTCCAGGACCCCAGACCATGGGACAGTGGCTTTTTTTTTTTTCACAGTTAGGGTGCTTCTTCCTGCCTCAATTATGCCAGTCTACAAGTTCCCTCATGGGTACCTCCAGAGGATGGTCTCCTAGGTGATTTTAGAACCTGTCAAATTGGCAACAAATATTAACCATAATACACCAAAAAAAGACTATTTAGTGGAAACTTGAAGGCTGTGAGCACAAGAAGGGTGGTGGCCGTGGGAAAGGGAGAAGGGGGTTTCTATGAACTAGCTTGTTGGGAGTTTATGAATGTTTTAAATAAAATATCTTAAACTGTACAAAAGTCTCACAATTATTCTTATTAGGAATAGCTTCCAAGGTCATAAAAATATAGTTGGTTCCTTATATGTGGCTTTTGTCCTGGTCAAAATAAGTTCCTAAAAATTAATAAATTTCTAAAGATATTTGAAAGCTGTCAAAAATTGAGTTCTCCTGTGCAAGGAAGCAATTTTCTATGGGATTTGCTAGAGTAGTTTTTGTTTATAGAATGCTGAAGCATCTCTTGCCTGAAGTCTTTCTCTTGCTGATGTGTTTTCTCCTGGGCATGAAATGTGTTCCAGCAGAAGCCAGAAGAGTGATGAGACCAAGGAATGAGGGAGACACATATGCTCACTGAAAGGTTTTGACAAAGAGTCTGGATGGGGCATCTGTTATTAACTGTGAGAGCACAATTACACCCTTATTTCTCTTGGCCATGCAGAGAAACAAGTCCAAACATCCCCCTTGGTATACTGCTGAAATGTGAGCTCAGTGGGCAAGAACAGGAGCTTAGCATTGGGAGAATGTGGATGTTCTTGGCACCTAGGCTCAGAATTTCTGAATTATGAATGATGTATTCATGATTATTTCAGATTAATATTTTTACCTTAAGTATACCAACAGAGGGAATGATATAGCTATAAGAAAGTGGATTCTGATACAGTAATTATAAACCAACTCAGCAATATCTTCAAGGATCTTCTACACCAAGAAAAATAAATCCACATTTGTGTTTATATACAGAAACCAGAAAGGAGTAGGCGAGTGTCTTAGTCACTGTTTTATTGATGTGAGGAGACACCATAATCAAAGCAACTTCTACACTAAAGCTTTTAATTGAATGCTTGCTCGCAGTGTCAGAGGGTCCATGATATTCTTGGTGGGTAGTGGTAGCAGGCAGAATCAGTAATGGAGAAGTAACTGAGGCCTTAATCTGATCCTTGAGATAAGATGGAGACAGATAAAGGGAGATACTAGGCCTGGTGTGGGCTTTTGAAGCCTCCAAGCTCACCCCAAGTGACATACACCTTCTCTAATAAGGTCACACCTCTGAATCTTCCCCAGACAGTTCAGTACCTGGGGTCCAAGTATTCAAACACACAAGCCTATGGAGGCCATGCTTATTCAAGCCACAACAGTGTCAAGTCTTCTTAAGCTAGGATAATCTCATTGTGAAGTGTGTGTGTGTGTGTGTGTGTGTGTGTGTGTTTGTGTGTGTATTCTTACACACATGCGGAGGCTGCAGATCAACCTTAGATAACTTATCTCAGGTGCCCCATCCATCTTTCTTTTTCTTTTTGAGACAGAGTCTCTCATCATCCTTGAATCAAAAATCTACTGATTCAGCCAGGCTGGCTGGCTAGTGAGACCCAAGGATTTGCCTAGTTCTGCCTCCCTTCATCTAGGATTATAAGAAGATTACACCATGCCCATGAATTCTGGGGATCAAACTCAGGTCCCAATGCTTGTGTGGCAAGCACTTTATTGACTGAGTTATTTTCCTAGCCCATCAGTGGAGGAGCTTTTGATCAAAGAAGCAGCTTCCATGACTAGGCAGCACCACGGTTTCAGGTCTGGAGATGGAGTCTATCAACAATAAGGATCCATAATAGCAGAGGTGAAGATGGTTCTGAAAGGTTGTGAGGGAGTTTGAGAATTTACTTAGATAAGGTGGAAATGCCCACCTTATATTTGTTGGGCCTGTTCCGTGGATTGAAAGCTCAAACTGCATGAGAAGGAGAAGTGAGGTGAGCCCAGCATCCATCTCTCTGCTCCCTGGCTATGAGTGCAGTGTGACCAACTGCTTCCTGCTCCTGTTGTCATGACTTCACAGCCATCACTGACCACACCCCCATCCTGCCCCTGTTGCCATGACTTCACAGCCATCACTGACCACACCCCCATCCTGCTCCTGTTGTCATGACTTCACAGCCATCACTGACCACACCCCCATCCTGCTCCTGTTGCCATGACTTCACAGCCATCTCTGACCACACCCCCAAGTGTAGGTCAGAAGAAACCTGGGTGCTTTTGTCAGGTGTTTTATCACAACTGTGGTCTAGTCTTTCCTTATCCCCATGCTTCCCTTTTGGAATCGTAATGTTTACTTTGTACCATTGTGTATTGGAAACGTTTAATCTACTTTTTATTTCACAGGGCTTATAATTAAGAGCTTGTCTTGAGTTTCTGAACACTTTGGGCATTTGAACAGTATTGGGACTATTAAAGATTGGAGGGACTAAATGTATTTTGCATCATCAGATGAAAAATGAGACCTTGGGGCCAGGGTGGAATGTTACTTTTTAAAGGGATGGTTTGGGGTGTCAGGTTTACAAGGGGTGGACTTGTGATGATTAAGCTTCATTGCTTCCTTGACTGGATTTACAGTCATTATGTAGACACATCCCTGGGCATATCTTTCGGGTGTTTACCAAGAGTTTTCATGGAGGAAGAAAAACTCACCATTTCATGACATGAGTCTTGGATTACATAAAGGAAAGAGATCTTGAATTGCATTTGAAGTTAGGAAGATAGCTCAGCAGATAAAGCTTTTGCCAAACAAACTTAAGGAGAGGAGTTTGGATCCCCAGTACCTATGTAAATGCCAGGTAAGTGTGGAGGCTTTTCTGTAATCTCAGCAAACAGGAAGTGGAGAGAGGAGAGAAGAGAGCCTCAGAGAATGCTCGCTAGATAGAGTAGCTTAGTGGATGAACTCTAGTCTTAAATGGGAGATCCTGCTTCAGCACATAAGGCAGAGTGTGATCAAGGAAGGCACTTAGTGTCAGTTTATTCCTTCTACATGCATGCTCACACATGTGGAACTTCATTCATTTGAATATGCACACACATGCACACATCATACAGACAGATTCTTGCAGAAAGAGTGGAGGCAATGAGCCGGGCACCAACAGTCTTTTGTCTCTGTTTCCTTACTGACTGTAATATGGCCAGCCATTTCAGGCTTCTGCTGTCATGACTTCTTCACCATGATACAGGCAAACTGTGAGCCAAAACACTTTCTCCCTTAAGTTGCTTTTCAAGTACTTTGCCACAGCAATAGAGAAAGTAACTAATACAGCCTCTGTGTGTAGATGTCTTTTTTTCCTGATGGCCCTTTCATGATTGCTGAGAACCATTATCATTTATTAGAGCAGATCACAATTAATATTCAAGGTGTCAACCCATCAGAAATTAACTTCTGTTGAATGAAACTCATATTTGCAAAGTTTGGAAGAAATACAGTCTCCAGAATATCTTTAGCTTCTGTCTGTAATTTTACATGTACTAAATTGCATTCTTTCCCTAGTGGCTATGTGGAATTCCCCACAGTCTGTATTCTAATGTGTGTGTATCTCATGAATACAATCCCAATCTATCGGGCATCTTTATCTGGGGATTGTCAAGAAGATTGTTTCTATTTAGCTATATTGTTTAATTGATATTAATAATGTTAATCTACACAGAGTTTTGATGAATAAAATAAATACAAAAAGATGCTACCCAAATCAGGGGTTATAAGTTTCCATTAAGAACTGTCTTGGAGCACAGCTTAAGAAAACAGCTGCATTTTCCCCAGCTGCCAAGATAGACATATACTATCAACTGGTATAAAACTTCAAAAATAGCTTTAGATCTGATCAGGTGCCTTGCTAATGGGTTTTAAGATAAACTATTCATAGGAAAATACAATCTTATTTACTAGGGCACGTGGCTAGCTCTCTGATTTGTTGAACCAAGGTAAAGAGTGCAAAGCAACTTAATTGTGGTGCGAGAGGACAGTGATTAACTCTCTGGACAAATTCTTGCCTCAGTTTTACTGGCCTTTGTGCAGACACCACCGGAAAAGATTCCTTAACGGGCCAGGGCTACAAAATATCAACAAACTTCTTAGGCGCGAGTCTCCCTTCCTATGGTCGAGGGTCACACACAGGACAGAAAGAGATGTTTTAAGATTTAAAACACTTCTAACGTCTCTGTGCCTTGAAGAGTGACAGTAAGTCTGTCTTCCATCCGGCTGTGAAGGCCTCGTGTGCCCTCTGAGGACACAGAGCTCTTTGTAAACAGTCTCCAGTCCGAGAAAGCCCAACTTTTACAACCGCTAACCTCAAAACGTTTAAAAAGTTTATACACTTAGAAGTATAGGATATAGCATACAATTTCCTTATTTTTCTTAGTCTCATTAATAGTTTAGTTTTAGAAAGCTACCTCTACAGATAGCAAAAAGGCTTCTTATGTAGCTGTGGTTGCAGCTTACTAACTAGGGAGCTGACTGAAAAAAAATGCTCTTTTTTACTATGTGACAACTTATCTGGATTTATTGCTTAGAACTGCAGAGAGGACAGTGTTTCTTATCATTTACTTCAGATGTAATACCTGAAAGAGTCTGTGGGTCTCTGTAAGCTGTGAAGAACGAAGACAGCTGGGCAGAAAGTTGAGGCCATCACGAGAGCAGCATCAGGAGAGAAGGATAGCCTCGTGTGTGAGAGGAACGAGAAGGAAGGCATCAAGAGTAAAGATAGAACAGGAGTGAGAGATAGAATAGAGAAAGCGGAGAATGTACTAAAGAACATCATGGGAGCAACATTGAGGGAATAAAGAAGAAATTCATCAAAATAGGTGTGAGAATACTTTTTCCTATCCCCCTCAGATAGAAGAAGTAAAGCTTACGCCAACTCCTTTGGATTCCTTTCAAAGCCCTGTGCTGCTGGAGGCTACTCCCCCCCCACCCCAGACAACAGTACATGATGGCTTCCTCTAAGGTACTAAGAGAGCTGGGCATTGAGCGACTGGTCATAGGTGTATGCATGTGGGCATGGCCTGTAATGGTTGGACTTTGATTCCCTTTATTTAGGTTAGGGCTTGGAAGACTTGCCTTAGTGGTCACATTGAAGAACAGGGGTCACTGCCTCAGTGGAACTTATAATAATTCTCAATGATTTCAACTGCTTTTTCAAAATGAATGCCTTGTCTGGGGAGACAGATTAGCTGGGGAAGCACTTGCTGCATAATCGAGAGAACCTGCGTTGGATCCATAGCATCTGTGAAAAGAAAGCTGGGCATGGAGCATGTACTTGTACTCCCAGAGCTGGGGAGATGGAGACAGGTGAGTTCTAGGATTTGTCCCTAATTGGTGGCCTCTAGGATCCAGTAAATGACCTTCTCTTAAAGCACAAGGTGCAGTACATGTGACAGGAGCAGCATCTGTTTTCCTCTGGCTTACATACACAACTTACGGAGTCTGGTTTGCATTGCTCTTACTGAATTACCTTAAATTGTAATAGCTAATGCGGATGCTGGCAGAACCTTTCCTCACTTTGATAAAGATAACATGAGCCTGGAAACGCTTTATTTCCTGCTGAAGATGAGCAACATGTTCAAGCATCTCTTGCTTTGAGGGAGGTCTTGGGCATCCCGTTCTCACCATCCCATCAAGAAATGAAGATAACGTGGAGAGCTTATTAAGATCTGGGTACCAGCACAACACTGTCTGGGGAGTACTTGAATGCCTTTGCTTCTAGCACAATTACATTGTGAATGAGCCAATTGTGCAGAAGATGTAAAATGTTTCCGAGTGGATTTCTCATCTTGACAAACTCTTCTACTAACCACCAGGGAGTGCTGAGCTCTTTAGCAGTTGAAGGGAGCTGGCATTAAGGATGAGAAGTTGGGACACTTACAGCCTCAGCTCTCAGCATCGCTCTCCAACAGCGCTGATATGATCCACAGAGCTGCTCCCCACACATCCCAGCACCCCTGGCCTGCTTATGTATGTGTTCTGTGTCCACTCTTCCAAGCCTTACATTTCCTCTTTCATTCATCTAACATTTCTGAATGTTAGACATTTAATTGCTTTTCTTATCACTGTCATGTAAGCTCTAGTCACTTTCTATGGATGCTGGAGCTTCAAGATCCCCAGTGGCATATAATTCCCAGAATTTGGGTTCAGAGAGATGTCTTGGAGGTATGCTCTTCAGAGATCATTCGGGAGCACTCCTCAAGACCAATGTAGGGTATGAGCACACACACAAACATCTCCAGTTCCTGTCTGGGACTAATAAGTCCCACTGGTTGTCAGGTATTTTGCTACGCTCTGGGAATACAGATATGAAAACGTCCTTGCTATCCTTGATGTGCTTGTGTTTGCTTCCAGACACAGAAGGATGCTCAGTCATTGGATCTGGAGGAAGGAACATCTCGCTCCTCTTGCATCCATGTAGTCTTTTCTAGGGTTCTGTCTTAGGTAGAACTTTCTTAAATGACTATTTCTTAAAACTCTCTCTCTCTCTCTCTCTCTCTCTCTCTCTCTCTCTCTCTCTCTCTCCCTCTCTCTCCCTCTCTCTCTCTCTCTCTCTCTCTCTCGTGTGTGTGTGTGTGTGTGTGTGTGTAAGTCAATGGCTAGTGTTAGGTAACTGGATGCCTTCTCAATTGCTTCTCTATCTCAGTTTCTGGAGACAGTCTTTCATTGAACCCAGAGCTTACTGATTCCTTTGGACCAGCAAATCCCAGGATTTTGGTGCAGTGTTCTGTATCCCCAGTGGTGGAGTTACAGGCACAGCTGCCGTATCCAGATTTCTTTTTTACATGGGTTCTGGAAATCCAAACTCTGTGTGACAAGCACTTTCTAGACTGAGCTATCACCCCAGTCCCAAAGTAGGTTGCTTTAATTAACCTCACGATTCTCTGAGGTTTGATGGTGAGAACAGAAGGTCTTTGACTATAGGGATTCAGAGGAAACTTACTGGTGGGAAGCAAATAAAGTAGAATATTTACCAAAATCTCTGTTCGAATGGCTGTTGACATATTTTTAAAGATTTTAAAAAGAGTGGTCTATATTTGCAGAACCATGTATTGCATTTACAAAGATCTCGAGGTAGATATCTTTGCACTCTATATAAACCCTAACTGCCATCCTTGGATGCTGCACAGAACACATCTATACCTCTACACTGCACCTCAGTGAAACGGAATTCCTGAGACACTCTTTCCCCATCCCTTGGCTGAGCACTACACAGGTGCTTCTATCATTAGGAGAGAAGGATTTAAAAGTGACAACCAAGTTCATTTTCCACAATAACCTAATATAGCATTTAAAGCAATAATTTGTTCAAACACATTTTTACTACTTGCTTGAAAAGTTGTTGATAAAGATGCTTTCAAGTGATAATGAGAACATTATTACATTTCTCTGTATGGGTTAAGCTGTCCTAGTTAAGATGCAGGAAGAGAAGGAGGCAGCTTGGAAATACCCTCTTCCAGGGGAGGAAGGACTGTAGGAGCCAGAGGGGTCGAGGACACCCTGAGAACAGGACTTACAGAATCAACTAAGCAGGGCTCCTAGGGGCTCATAGAGACTGAAGTGGCAATCAGGGAGCTGTAAGGGTCCGACCTAGTCACTCTGCATATATGCTATGGCTGTGTTTTTGTGGGACTCCTAACAGCGAGAGTGGTGCCTCTGACTCTTATTCATACTCTTGGGACCCTTTTCTCCTCCTGGGTTACCTTGCTCAACCCAGGAGGGTTTGTGCCTAGTCTTCTTGCATCTTGTTATGCTGTGTTTGATTGATGTCCTTGGGAGGTCTTCTCCTTTCTTAAGGGAAACAGGAAAGGAGTGGATCTGGGGGAGAGGGTAGGTAGTGTGGGAATGGGAAGAATGGAGGGAGAAATTTTGGTTGGGATGTTTTCTATGGAAGAATAATAAAAAACAAAGCAAAACCAAAAATAGTCTCTTCTAAGAATTCTGGAATTCTTCTGTCACCAACTAACTCATAGCACTGGGAAGGACAGATAAGTGGGCCACAGATGCTGTCCAGAGAGCCTGCCATGTTGCACAGGTGGCTGTCTGGATATTCTGAGCTTGCTTCTGTGAACAACAAAAGCTTGTCCTAGGCTTTGGTAAGGCAGAAGCAGAAAGACCTCCCATACTCTAGTGCACTCTTTCGCCCTTTTCATCTCCCATTGGGGCTTTTCAGGGCATTCGGATGACAGAATGAAGATCATCAGGATGGACAGAGGTGAAATGTAGTTGTGTGATCCTTTTCTCTTGGACACATTCACATTTAATAAACCTACTATGCAAACTGGGGGAGGGGACAAAGATCTTCTCCCACAAGGCTCTTTCTTTGAGAGAGAGCCCATTTAAAAAAATAATTAGGGCTAAGTTATGTAAAGCCCACTTAGAAATTTTTTGTGGCTCTGAGGATTAAACCTAAAGTCTTGTGAATGCTTGCTAATATCTTACTACTGAGCTATACCTTGTCTCTTTAGCCATTTTTCTTTTCAATTTACTTTTTGAGACTGTCTTATGTATTTCAGGGTATCTTCAAAGTTGCTAGGTAGCCGAGGATGACATTAAACTTTTGATCTTCCTATATCCACCTCCCAAGTGCTGGGATGCAGGTATGCACCACCACACCCCATTTGCTCAGCACTGAAGATGGAACTGTGCTTGCTAGCCAAGCAGTCTTTACGCTGAGGGACGAACCCAGCCCTCTTTTTGACTCTGAAACCTCTCTTGAAGTTGTGCTTCTTGACAAAAGATAGGAATAAGGATAGTTAATTTCATCCCATAATTTTCAGAATGTGAAGTTCAATCTGATTATAGATTTTGCATTTCTGCCTTTCTGGTGCCTTGATCATGACAAAATAGCCATGGGGACATTGCACATGCATAGGAAGAAACCCTTCCCAACATCCCCTGGCGTGAGACCTATGGGAAACAGTGATCAGCGAACACCAAAGGTTGGAGGAGCAGGACTCGGGCACCGGGGAAGCCTCACACCTCTGGTGGGCAAGCCGTATTAATCAGGCTCTGGTCAACACAAGGAGAGACAGATGTGTGCCTGCTCCATCTCTTTGTGTTAGGAGCTTTTCTTGGCATCTTATGAAGTGTGGCTTTTTTACTCCAACTCTAGGTTTCTAGGTGCTTTTGCTGACTGGGGTGAAAATGGCTTTCATACACAAGTCCTGTATTTAAATCATTCCCACCCTTTACTTTTCCACGTTTGACTCCTCCCATGTCTTCTCACTCCATCTTCTTCTCAGATTCATGATTTCTTTGATTCACAGACACACTCATACACTTACACACACATACACTCATACACACACATACACAGTCATGCACACACTCCACACACTCACACACACACATACCATGCTGAATCCATTTAGCATTGCTTGGATGTTTAGGGTGGCCATTTTGGGATCGGATAACCTATCAGGGGGCTCGTACTTGGAGAAGATTGATTCTCTCTCTCAGCAGCCATTAATTGCTCACTGCTCTTCATCTGGGATGAGGCCTTGTGAGATTTTCTCCATCTATTTTGTTATGTCAACTGGCATTGGCATTGTGCAGGCTCAGTTTAGGAGACCATATTTTTTAATTTCATGGCTGCAGATTTCATCAGTGCTGTGCTATTACAGTTGGTGTCTGCTGTGTAGTCATTCCCTCCGAATTGAAACGTTCCATCCTTCAGTGAGTCTTGTTATGACTCCGGAAGTAAGTGATGTATTAAAGGCCCAGGAAGTGAATAACCCACAAGTCTCAACAAGTTCCTGAAACTTATAAGATTCAACACTCCTCTTTTTAAGGTTTTCTTAGCAGTGCCAATTGGTGCAGGGCAGGAGATTTCTTCCTCGCCGAGTTGCCCGTAAGTGGTTCAGGTAGCTCCAAGGTTGCAGCTTTCATGCCACCAACTCTGGGATGGATTTTCTGCCGATACAGCTATCTTTGAGTCATCGATGCTCCTGTAAATAACTTGCCCATGCTTTGTAAATAAGCCAATTATACCCACTAGTTTGCTAAGTTAGACTTTGGTTTTCCATTGGTGTCCTATTTGGGGCGAATATATGTTTGTTAATGTCTCGCCAGAAAAAGTCAGACAAAAGTATCTTCCCTCTGGGCCTGATGCTCATAGAGACTGGATTCCGATTTCGTCAAGAAGGCATGGTCTAAGTCATCAGGCGTGGTGCTGGTCACCACTTTGCAGCATCCTCGAGTCAGGGGATCTGCTCCTTCATTTCATCCTTGGCTTTGTAGTGTACAGTTTCTGAGTAGGGGCCCATGTGTCTCACTGGCTTCCTTTAGAGTCAGTCTGTCCAGTCTGTTTGTTTCTCATCTGCCTTGGTGACCATCTCTAGTTCACAGGACCCTGGAGAAATCTCTGCTACACCAACTCTTACGGGGAAAGCCACGGTGACATCTGGCCTAGTCTGATGGCAGGAGGTGCGCCACGCTGGTGTGATTCTCCTAAGGCTCTTAAAAGCTCTCCATTTGCTCAGTTTTTTTTTTTCTGGGATTCTCCAGATATTTACTATGAACCTGCTTTAGATTTGCTTTATTAAGTTGGTCAAAAGAAAGCAGGTAAGATAAGCAGGGGAAAGAGCAGAGAGAGAAGAGAGTGAGGAGGTGAGGAAGAGGAGCGGTGAGGAGAGGGAAGGGGGGCTAATTAGATGAAATAAAGAAGTGAGAAACCATGTTTTAGAAAAAGAGCCAGCCACGATGGGCAGCTGGGACCTTGATCCTGGTAGATAAGAGACTCATATCTCTTCTCCTTTTTACCCCCTTCCCCTTGTGCTTCTGCCAGGGTGGGCACTTCCAGTAAGGGTGTGTGATCTTCTCAGAAGCTAAGTTTACCCAGAATTCAGTGCATTGTAAATAGATGTATAAGGTGCAGAGCTGTGCACAGGGATTTAGGTGCTGCTGAAGTTCTATAGCTCCATAGGAACATGGCTAGTAATTGCGTTCTCCCCTGGGGAGTGAGTCGAGCGTTTGTTTTAATATGACCACGCCAGTCCACTATTATCACCTAATGTGTTTGCCATCATATTCAGGGGCCTGAGCTGGCTCATCTGGATTCTACAGCTGGGACTCTCCCTCCATCCTGACCACAACTCAACTGCCAGCATTATCTTTACATCCTGTTTCATGCATCTGAGCAGGCTCCTGTTGTACTTTGTGTGCTAGTTTCGAGAGCCTGTTGAACAGGCTCTCCTGGAGCTAACTTCCTGCCCAACAGTCCCAGGTCCCTTTCTGTGGCTGGATCAGCTCGCCTTGCTCTGAGCTCCAGTCCGACACTGGGGATTTTCCCTGTGGGGGCTGTTAGCTATCATCTACCAAACATTCTTTCCTCAGACCCTTATGCACAAAGGCTTTCTGTCCCTCATGACCTGCTCTGAACGTTGAATATTTCTGTGTTCAAAGAAACCTTTTCTGGAGCATGAGCTGGTCTGTACAAATAGAAAAGACAGAGAGAGCTGGGTTCTAACCTATGTTTTGGGGGCATTGAGCAAGGACTTTGCTGGGTCTCTGTGCCTTCCAGACAAAGCTACCCCACATTCTGCTTTGATGTGTGACTTGTAGCAGGTAAGGCAAAGGGCAGGAAGATCTCTTTGGCTGTGAATCTGCTCCCTGGCAAACTGAACCAAGTGCGGCTTCTTGTTTTGTAACTTTTTACTTGATGCTACTTCTTTTTTTGACAAAGGTTCTCTTTCTTCTTAAAGGATAGTTTTCTTCTGCCAGTTTGTCTTGTGAATCTTTCCTTATTATTCCCTACACCTGCTATTTCATGCTGACTTTCTGCAGGTGCACCCAGGGCCCGCAGCCATCCATCAGAATGATTGCCTCTGAATTTGTCTCTAGCAAGAGCTCCCTGGATGTCCTCCTTTTGTCATGATATGACAAGATGACTTTAAAAACCAGATTCCCGCTGTTAATCTGTGTGGAGGATGTGGGACCTTCTGATGGATTCCCTTTCCTTTCCCATGGTAAGATCACAGCACATGTTTGGAAAGTTAATCGAGCACCTTCTTAGTATATTTGTTTGTGTGTATGGGAGTATATGTATGTATGGGTACATGTGTCCTTGTGCACGCATGTATAGGGAGGTCAGGTATCTTTCACAGTCTCTTTCTATCTTACTTTGGTGGTAGTCTCTCTTTGAATTTGGAACCCACTAACTTGGCTAGCAGTGATCCTCCTGCCTCTTCCCTCCCAGAGCCGAGTTTACAAGTATGACATGCCCCCTGCCAACCTTTTTTGTTCCTGAGATTTTGGGCTCGAACTCAGGCCAGCCATCATGCTTGCATGACAAGCACTTTACTCTGTCCATTATGTAACTTTGGTGCTGCTTAACTTCACAAGCATTGCCTGAAGAATGGGTTGTTTCCCTCTGTCAAGGTTCTAGAAAGACAGAGAAGGTCTGATTATGCTATGGGGCACGATCTGCACAGCTAGTTTTACAGCAGCTCCAGAAGTGATAGGCAACACAACGCAAACCTCACAGCTCATGAGAACCTCAGAAAGGCTCCACAGCGACTGGCGTGCGTTTACCCTTCAGTACTTTGTAAGCTGTCTCTTTCTAAGTATTGCAAGGATCCTGGAATGCCTCTTTTTTCTTTCCCATTCATTCCTTAGAAGTAAACAGTTATTAATACTACTAAAATATTCGTTTTGATGGCAATGAAAGTGATGACAATAGTAACTATGATTATTGGCTTCAATAATGCTTTAGGCATCTGCATATACCTTTATGCTCAATAGTTACAGGATATAAGTTATAGCTCCAGAGTACATACAGGGAAAATAATTCACAGCAACTTACTTGTTCAAAAATACTAACCTAGCAAAAATAGAATCCAGACTCAGAGCTTAAGAAATTGCTATTTAGTTAATGTGTATAGGTGTGCATGCAGTGCCCTCAGAGGCTAGAAGAGGGTGTGGATTCCACAAACTGGATGATAGACAGTTGTGAGTCATCATGTGCTGGGTATCAAACACAGGCCCTCTGGAAGAACAACTAGTGCTCTAAACTGCTGAGCCATTTCTCCAGCCCTTCAGACCTTGCTGACTTAAAACCTGTGCCTTTTCCTGCACTTATGTATGTGGTAGAAAACTTGTGGGAGTATCCAACCAATATCTGATTTGATTGAAGGCCACTGCTTGAGATGGAACTCATCCGCAACACCACTTGGGTGGCCAAGAACCTGAGACTAGATAGGTCAGGGACTGAGGGGAAAGCTAAATACTATTGTTCTGCTAAAGGGACACAACAATAAAATGACTCCTAATAACATCTGCTGAACCCATAGATCAGTGTCTTGCTCAGCCATCATCAGAGAAACTTCCTCTTGAAACAGACGGCAGCAAATACAGAGACCTATAGCCTGAAATATGTAGGGAGTGAGAGACCTTGGAACACTCGGCCCTGAAAGGGATGTCTTCATTGAATCCCTCCCATCAGGACTCAGGAAACCTGGAGGAAGAGGAGGCAGAAGGAGTAAAAGGGCCAGAGGGATGGAAGATGCCAGGAAGTCAAGACCCAACAGGGCTGGCATAGATGTGAACTCACAGAGATGCTGGCAGCAGGCACAGGCCCTGCCCAGGTCTGTACCAGGTGGGTTCCTGGAGCTGAAAGGAGAAGTGGACACAGGTCCCATCCCTAACCCAGAAGGTACCTCCAATTGATAACCATTGAAAAATGAGAAATTAGTGTTTTCCAAGGGAGTCTCACTGGGGAAACAAACCACTCTTAAGGGTAGGCTCCATGCCTAGCAGTTGATGGCCAACACCAAATGAACTCAATGACATCTTTGGAGGTTCTTTGTCTCATAATGTTAAGTCAGGGTATTTTTTTTCTATCTTACAGGTCTTTTTCATATACATTATTACTTCTGGTTTTGTGTTTTTATGGGATTCCTGTGTGTTTCCACACCCTTTTCTTTGGCTCTTTTTCTTGTTCAGTTGCTTTGCCTTTGGTGTGGTTTTATTTTATTTTATTATTATTCCTTAGATTATTCCTGCTTGTTTTCTGAAGATAGACAGAAAGGTATGGGTCCAGATGGGAGGGGTGGTGGAGAGGAGAAGCCATAATCAGAATATATTACATGAAATCATTTATTTTCAATAAAAGAAAAAACCCAACAAACCTGTTACATGAGGGGCCTGCTAGCTGGGGTTTCTGTCCCACCCAGTCCCCCCAGCCAGCCGTTTAGCCCCAAAGAAAAATCACACAAGAGTCTGCATTAGGTTATAAACTGATTGGTCCATTAGCTCAGCCTTCTTATTAGCTCTTGTAACTTATATAGTCCATTATCCTTATCTATGTTAGCCACATGGCTCAGTACCTTTCTCAGCGGGCAGGTCACATCCTGCTTCTTCCATAGTCCAGACAGGAATGCTGGGAGATCTTCCTATTTCCCAGAATTCTCCTTCTAATAGCCCCACCTCTACTTCCTGTCTCGTTGACCCACCTATACATCCTGGCTAATGGCCAATCAGCGTTTATTTAAATCACGATTGACAGAATACAGACAATTCTCCTGCACCACAAAACAAATACACATCACAATACTTACTTAAAAAGTGGGTTCTGGGATTAAACTCAGGTTCTAATGTGTACAAGACAAACATTTTACTAGCTAAACCATTTCCTCAGTCCTTCCTACACCTTAATTCAGTTGTCTTGTAGGGTTTCTTATTTTTACCCATCCCTGTCAATGCTGATATCATGTCATTGCTTTCCATTAAAAGCCTTAATAAGGACTAAGCTAGACTTGTGGGCAGTGTCATCCTGGGGTAGATGAAACCAGATCTCAAACTGATCACACAGTAGAACCTAGAAAGTGTGGGGAACACACTCTCACACACACCACATTGTTATTCATTAATTTTGTGTTAAAAGTGATGTTTGAGTTCATTTTCATTGTAAAAGGTTCAAATATTCCAAAACCATATGGGAAAATATCACCCAAAGCCTGTGTAGACTAAGAAAAATTACAGGTGTTCATCACTCACCTTGAAGGTTTTGTAGAGGTTCTGCATGAAGCTGGAGGGTGGTTCTATGTGTTAAGTGATGTTGGTGATTTAGCACCGACTCAGAAACACGGCCATCTTAGTTAGGGCTTCTATTGCATGGCGAAACACCACGCACAAATCAATGTGGGGAGGAAGGGTTTATTTTGCTTACTACATCCGTGCCATAATCGACCATCAAAGGCAGTGAGGGCAGGAAGTCAATCAGGGCAAGATCCTGGAGGCAGGAGCTGGTGATGCAGAGGCCCTGGAGGAGTGTTGCACATTGGGTTGCTTCCCATGACTCCCCAAGCCTGCTTTCTTTTAGAACCCAGGACCACTAGCCCAGGGATAGCACCATCCACCATGTCAATCACTAAGAAAAGCCCCTGAGGCCCCTGCAGTCTGATCTTATGGCAGCATTATCTCAAGCTCTAATTACCCTTGCTGGGTCAAGCTGGTATAAAACTAGTCAGCCAATGATTTTTATCTGGACCAAGGCAAAGGCAAAAGCAGCTGTTTGTTCATTGCCTGACAAATGTATGCAGATGAGTCTTTCTCTTTTCTGATACCTTCTAACTGTCTTTCTGGATGGCAAACTACGCTGTCAGTGATATGTTAACAGAAGCATTGGAATAGACCATGAATATGTGTAAATACCCAAGAGCTTCCCATTACTTATGAATATTTGCATTGCAAGTATTCAGTAAATCCCAATTTCCCAGACAATTTCATTTTCATCTTTTAATTATTTGAAAACTTCACGTATGTATACGATGTATTTTGATCATATCCACTTTCCTACTTACACACCCCAACTTTTCCCAGACGTCCCAGTCACCATCTCAACTTCATATCCTCTTTTAATTTTTTATGCTACTGAGTCTAATTAGTGCTGTCCCTGTGCACATGGGTGCAGAATTATTGATTAGAACATGTACAACTTCTAAGAGACCAAACCCCTAATGAAAACTGACTTTCCCTCCCCCAGATCCATTGGCTGTCAATAGCTCCTCAGTGAGAGATGGGGCCCAGTGGGCCCCTCCCTCATGTGTGTTGGAATGCTGGAACACTGGAGAAGGACTTGAATAGCCATCTCCCGTGAGTTCATGAGTGCAGTTGCCATTCCATGCCCAGGAGACACTGTTCCACAGTGGTCCTCTCTGTCTCTTGTCGCTGTTTTGTGAGATGTAGTCTGACAAGATGGGATGATTCCCCTGCATGGATCAGATATGCTTGCCTGAGCATGGAACTCTTTCCCTTGGATAGATATATAGGGACCAACAGGGAACCTGTAGGGTTGACACCAGACATCAGTGTTGACACACAGCTCTTCCCACCTATCTGGGCAAGTTTCTAGGCCTCCAAGTCGTCTTTTTGAGAGGGGAGTGGGATTTCATGGAGGAGTTAGTGTGTGGGTTTATATAGAGTTATCGAGCTAAGCCATGGAAAGTGTCCAATAGCCCATCTTAGAGTTCTATGTGTTGTTTATTATCCAAAGGGCTATTTATCTGCTCTTGGATGTAAACTCAAAATTGCATACAAAAATATCTTTCAGGAGTGGGGAGATAGATGGTGAGGGCTTGAATTTGGATCTTCAGAAGCCAAGTAATTCTAAACAAGGTAGTACATGTCTGTAATTATAGTGCACCCGTGGTAACTTATGAGGTGGGGAGAAGGGAACATCTTGAATCTCATGGGTCGGTCAGACTGGTGTATACAGTGGTGAACAATACAAAACCCTGTCTCAAACATGGTAGAAGGAAAGGACAGATATTTGAGGGTATGCTCTGATGTCTACACATATGCTGTGGCATGCACGTGCCTGTACTCATGCACATGGACATGCATGTAGAGGCATCACACACACATTTAAAAATCTACCAGATGTGCCTGGTTTATCACAGATATGCAATGCATTCTAGATTTCTTTTTCTTTTCCCTGAATAGTTTGGGTTGAAAGCTTTTCAGCTGAGATCTTGTGGTCTACGTTATGGAGAAGTTGCTTGAGATTTTCAACCTGAGCACAGACCTGCTTCGACTTGTCTCTTCAGTGTGATGAATTGTGTGATGTTCTGCTTGGTCCCAGTGAGGCAGAAAGTCTTTCAAAAAAGGTAAACACAGGAGAAAAAGGACCAGTTAGGTCAAGTGGAGATGTCACTGTCTCCATCTTCAAAAGGAGGGTTTGTTGTGGGCAGTTGTTACGAGGAGGCCCCTGGACAGTTGTTAAGTGGTGTGAGCTATCATGCGAGCCACGGATGCTCAGTTCTTTAGTTTGATTGCTGTCTTGAAAAGATACCAGTGTCTGACTGAGTGCATTATAGGCTGGTAGTAGAACATCTGAGAAAGTTCCTTGACCTTGTCTGTGTTTCTGTGTGTAAATAAAACCACATACAAAAAATACTTAAAACATTCCAACAGCCTACAGTTAGAGAACAGCCCCCTGCCTTATGAGGAGAAGCATTTCAAATAAAACTTTTCAAATGCCTTTTTTTTTTTCCAGTGTCACCTCTTTTCTTTTAGTCAGAGTTGTCTGACAGTGAGGACAGGCACAGGTTAGGTCATCCACCCTCTAGCCTCTCAAAGGATCTGATGCATAGAAAAAAGAAGAAAGAAAGTCAAAGAAAAAGCAAAAGCAAAAAATCACAGACTGGTTGACGACAGTCTTTTCTAGAGCTTTTCTGGAAATAGATGGCTTGTGTGCTCAGGAACCCAAACTTGTGCTGCATGTGGTAAGGGCCAATGTCTCCAATGACCATACCCTGCAAGAGGAGGGCTGCCACTCCTTTGTAGTCACTCCAAGGGAGTCACTCCGAGCTGGGTAACGTGATTGTTATCTTAGAAGAAAGAAATGCCAGGAAGTGAGAGATGGCCTAGTGGGTAAAGCAGTTGTCACACAAGCCTGTTGACCTGAGTTCAGGTCCCTAGAACCCACATAAAAAGCTAGGTATAGTAGTGTGAGCATCTTTAATCCCAGCATCTTACATGCCCAGATGAGGAGAGTACATTTGTGCAAGTGCTTGTATACACACACACTCACACACACCTGCTGCTTCTATGGGAAGCCAACTTCACTTTCAGCAGTGGCTTTTCAATCTGATCAAATGCTGTAGAATTCTATACAAGTTGCAAGTTAAAGATGTAATCAAGACCTCATTTGACACTATGGAGAAACATTTTTCCCTCATATAGAAATGACCCTTTGAACAAATTGGTGCTTATTCTCAGTGTGTGACTTAAGGGCTACAAAGTCCCCAGTGGTTAGGGTTTTTTGCAGGGAGCCATAAGCACAAACGCCATTACAAGATGACGCTTGTATCCTCGCAGTTTGGAGGTAAACAATTCCGTATTTGGCAATGCTTCCGGACTAAGCGTCCAGGCGCTTCCCGCATGCGCAATAACCTAGGTGTCCCTAACCAATCCCGAGGACTCTGGTGCCAACGGGCACATAGCAGCCAATCAAGGCGTGAGTCGTGTCACATCTCCCTATATAAGCAGCCGCTGTTTTAGACCTCGCTCTCTCTCGCCTCCCGCTTTTTTCCTCAACCAAGGGCTCTCCAATAAAGCGTGATCCGAGAAGAATCCTGAGTGTGGCTGTTTTTTCCGCTGGTCGGGAGTCAGCCAGAACTGGTGCCGAAACCCGGGAAGGAACTCCCGGGGGACCCCGGGAGAGGGGGCCGAAAGAGGATTCAGAACTAGGCACATGGAGAGGTGACCGGTCGGCGTCCCTCCAGGTATGTTGAACCTGCAAATTGATCCTTGGGTATTCTGTGGTGTTTTTCGGCAAGCCCTTCCAGATATGTTGAACCTGCAAATTGATCCTTGGGTATTCTGTGGTGTTTTTGTGGGCCTTGTCATTGTCGCTCCCTTTTGTTGTTTTTGGTTGCGCCACCACCGCAACGATCACAAAGAAAAGGATCCAAAGAGGGAAAAAGAAGAGGCCCTCAACGATCCATGTAAATATAAACAAAAGGATCCGAAGGGGGAAGGGAAGGCCCTCAACGATCCAGCACGAGGACAGGGACGGGAGGGAGAAGGGAAAAAGAATCACTCCTTATACCCGGTCCTGGATGAGTTTCAGAATTTAGACTTTTCTGGGGAGGAGTTAGACTCCCAGGAAGAAGAAGATCTGGAAGAAGCAGCTGCTAAACATGAGAAAGAGAGATATGGGAGGCGAAGGCCCCCATCTTATAATTTTTCAGCGGTAAGGAAAAGTAGAATCTTAAAGGCGCCTCGAGACTCCTTTGTTCTTTCCGCACCGCCCTCCTACTCCCAGGCGGGTGGAGGATGTCATTTTATTAAAAGGGATACATGGGCGCGCTTAGCGTCTGCTTTCCCAGTTTTTGAGAATCCACAGACCTTGGATAGGCATTATGAACCAGTGCCTTATAAACAATTGAAAGATTTAGTGGAAGCAGTCAGGACATATGGTACGGGTGCGCAATGGACATTAACTTTACTGGCTAGGTTAGGCAGTAACATGCTGACACCTACGGACTGGTTTGAGATTGCGTGAGCTTCCCTTAGCATGGGCCAGTTCCTGGAATTCAAATCCCTGGTCGCTGACAGGGCACAGAGCCAAGCACGGCTCAATTTTCAGACAGGGCATCCTCACTGGAATGTGGATATGCTCCTAGGCCAGGGGGAATGGACGTTTAATCAACAGGCCTACCCTTGGGAAGTTTATCAGCAGATTAATGATATTTTTTTACAAATCATGGAAGGCCCTCCCAAAGAAGGGAGAGGTGACAGGGAGTCTAACAAAGATTTCTCAGGGAGCTACAGAGCTGTTCTCTGATTTTGTGGCTAGGATGACTGAGGCAGCTGAAAAGACTTTTGGAGATATTGATTTAGCTATGCCTTTAGTACAGCAAATTATTTTTGAACAGAATACAAAGGAATGTCAAAGGGCCATTGCACCCATTAAAGAGCAGGGGATTAAAGCATGGCTTAAAGCCTGTCGAGAGATAGGAGGACTTTTGACTAATGCGGGCCTGGCTGCTGCTGTTCTGTCCACAGCAAAAATGACTCAAGGGAACAAGTCTAAGGAATGCTTTAAATGTGGACAACCTGGACATATCAGGAGACATTGCCCTGCTAAGGACGACCAGATACTTACTGGTCAAGGGCAACAATCTGCCCAAAGACAGCCAGGAACTTGTCCTAGATGTAAAAAAGGAAAGCATTGGGCCAATGAATGCAGGTCAATCAAGGACATCAATGGCCAACCCATTCCACAAAATATTAATTATACAGGCCAGGATTCAAAAAACGGGATGGAGGACCCTCGTCCCCAGGGCCCAAAAATATTTGGGGCCCACCAGTCACCAGCACCTGTGCCCAACCTCAGCCAAACACTCAACCCAGAAGGGTCACTTCAGGCTCCACGGGGCTGGACCTTCGTGCCACTTCCGGAATGGTATTAACTCAAGCTATGGGGGTACAAATCTTGGAGACAGACATGACGGGACCACTGGAAAAGGGTACGGTCAGGATTGTCTTAGGACATTCCTCGTCCACTATTAAGGGGCTGGTTGTCTTCCCTGGAGTCACAGACTCAGATTATATAGGAATGATTAAGGTCCTTTGTCATTCTCCTTATGGTGTTATTTCAATTGCTCCAGGAGACAGAATAGCACAGCTTTTAATTTTGCCTTCTCAGCATGATCATTTTCCATCACAGGACAACGAAAGAAAGGATGCAGGTTTGGGCTCTTCAGGAGTCGATCTCGCGTATTTATCTATGGATCTTGATCAAAGACCCCTTCTAAATTTAGAGATAGAGGGAAAAATGTTCTCTGGGCTAGTGGATACTGGAGCAGACCGAAGTATTATTCAGTCCAAGGCCTGGCCCAGTCAATGGCCATTGCAGAAGTCTGCACAGTCTTACAAGGACTTGGCTATGCTCATACTCCGAGTATAAGTGCCAAGTCCCTGACTTGGAAGGTTGAAGACCAAAAGGGAATAGTACAACCTTTTGTAGTTGATGTTCCTATTAACTTATGGGGTCGAGATATTCAAAGCCAGCTACAGCTTAGATTGACAAATGATTTTTCGGAAGCCAGTAAAAATATGATGGTACAATAAGGCTTTGTTCCCTCCAAAGGGCTTGGAAAGCATCTGCAAGGCAGATCCAGCCCTATAGAGACTGTTCAAAAATCTGACAGAAAGGGTCTGGGTTTTTCTTAGGGGCCACCGAGACGGCAGCTTCCAATGAAGGTTCTGTGCCTATACCCTGGTTAACTCAAAAAGCGGTGTGGGTACCTCAGTGGCCCCTATCACAAGAAAAATTGGAAGCTGCAAAACAGTTGGTTCTGGAACAGTTACAGTTGGGACATATTGAGCCCTCAGTCTCTCCTTGGAATACTCCTACCTTTGTTATTAGAAAAGCCTCAGGGAAATGGAGACTATTACATGACCTAAGGGCAGTTAATGCTCAAATGCAAGTTCTAGGGGCAGTCCAGAGGGGACTCCCACTTCTTTCTGCACTACCTCATAGTTGGCCCATTATGGCAATAGATATTAAGGATTGCTTCTTCTCTATACCCCTGTGTCCCCAGGATAGGGAGAGATTTGCTTTTACCTTACCCTCAGTAAATCATGAGCAGCCTGATGCATGATACCAATGGAGAAACCTCCCACAGGGCATGTCCAATAGTCCCGTTATATGCCAGCTGTTTGTGGATTCAGCCTTGTCCCCATTAAGACAAAAGTTTCCAACAGTAAGGATCGTTCATTATATGGATGACATTTTGCTGATGACATCATCACAAGAGATGTTGCTTAGGGCCTTTCAGGAGGTGACTTCTACCTTGTCAGAATGGGGACTCACAATAGCCCCAGATAAAATTCAACAGTCAACTATAATAAAGTTCTTGAGGGCAGTTATCACTCCCCAACAATCAAACCACAAAAGATTTCCATTCGCACAACTCATTTAAAAACCCTCAATGATTTTCAGCAGTTGATGGGAGACATTAATTGGATCAGAGGATATTTAAACATTCCTCGGTCAGAGTTAATGCCTTTGTTTTCTATTTTGGAAGGCAATCCTGATGTTACTTCCCCAAGGTCTATGACCCCAGCAGCGTTAGAGTCATTACAGAAGGTAGAGAGGGCCATGGCTAGAGCACAATTATGTAGATTTGATCCATCTTTATCAATTT
>PVIU01007950.1:0-87386 GCA_004026605.1 Ondatra zibethicus | reverse complement strand
TCCTTGCTCATCTTCACCCACCTTCTGCTCTTCAACTGGACCTTGGGAGCTCAGTCCATTGCTCTGATGTGAATGTGGGTCTCTGTCTCTATCTCCATCCATCAGACGAAATTTCTATGGTGATGATCAAGATATTCATCAATGTGACTATGGGACAAGGCTAGATCAGGCACCTTCTCCTCTGCTGCCCAAGTACCTAACTGGGGACATCCCCGTGGACACCTGCGATCTCCTCTAGAGCCAAGACTCTTGCAAATCCTAAAATGACTCCTTTAATATAGATATCTAATTCCCTTCTTCAATATCCACCCTTCCTCCATCTCCACCCTCCCACACCCCCAAGCTCTCCCCAGTCCATCCCTTCTCCCTTCTCCCTCCCTCTCTCCCTTTCACAGCCCCCTACCTCCACCCCATCCCCTTTACCGTGCCTCCACTTTTTGCCCGGCGATCTTGTTTGCTTCCAATTTCCAGGGTGATCTATATATGTTTTTCTTTGGGTTCACCTTGCTATTTTGCTTCTCTAGGCTTGTGAGCGATAAGCTTAATGATCTTTGTTTATGGCTAGGGTCCACTCATGAATGAGTACATACCATAATCATCTTTTTGGGTGTGGGATATCTCAATAAGGATAGTGTTTTCTATTTCCTTCCATGTGCATGCAAATTTAAGGATGTCATTGTTTTTTATCGCTGAGTAGTATTCTAATGTGATACGGAATTAGCAATTCAAGGCAAGTCATGGCTATATAAAGAATTCTAAGCTAGTGTGGGTTATCAAACCTTGTTTAAAACCAAAACAAAAATACAAAAATGAGAAAAGGAGGAGAGTATTTGACATTTACTTTAGAGTCCTTAGAGAGCTATTGCGAGGCTTTATGTGCTGTGGAGAAATAATTAGGTTTGCATTTGAGAAAGATTCTGCCATATGCCTTAAGGAGAATGGATTTGATTCGCAAAGCTCTCTGAAAACAAAGTGTGTTTGAAATAAGTTGCAGCTGAATTCTTTATGAGTGGCAGAAGAACACTATCTTTATTTCAATTTCCAGTGACAGTTCTGAAAATTAGTCCAAGAGCATAATGTAGTCATTTGTGAATTGAACAGGTGGCTCATAATTTGTATCATCCCTTTTACCTCTTCAGGGACAATGGAGATCTGAAGCTCTGCTATGCATGCTGAAAAAAGACTAGGAGGTGACAAAGTGGAAGTAGAGGCAATGTAAACAACTTTCTTAAAAACGGAACAATCAATAAAGTCATTTTAGCGGAAACAGTCATCCATTTCACAGATGCAAGTCCTATTGTTTTCTAGGAAGTGGAAAAGATTTTTTAAAAACTCCACAGAGGTACATTTTGCAGGCTTAAAGGGAACCCTGGGATTTAGGAAGACATAATAATAAAATTAACCAGAATAATCAGAGAATATGACCAAGTGAATGGTGATCATAATGGAGGGGGGAGGAAGATGTAGCACAAATGCTTGCATTTTTTACTGTTGACCCAAAATTGGTAGGAATGGCTAACCTGAGGAACCTTAACAGAAGTCAGGTGTTATGTTGTGTCACACCAACATGGTGACAGCATACTTTAGGTCTCAGGTTCTGAGGCACTTAGTAAAATCTGATCCTAAATTAGTTACAGGCAAAATGAAAAGAAAATACAGAAAAGTATTTCTCATGCATATAAGCACAAATCTTAATAATGTTTCAGTATTACACTATGGTTAAGCTGCACTCATTCTGATATAGTTTTTAAAGTCAAAGCCTAGGCTCCCACAATCCCAACAATAACAATAGCAAAGTTATTCTAAGAAAAGATGTATGCTGTTTATCTGAAAGTACATTTAAATTGATTTCATCATTTTTGTTGCCATTACTTTATTTCCTTTTGCTAAATCTACAACCCTGTTTGAGTGAGAGACAGATTCCTTGAAATGGCTGGAGTGCAAACTGGGGAGATAGATAAACACTGTAAGGTAGAAATCTTTAAGCACCAGAGGCAAAGGATTTTGTTACATGGTTCTACAAGAGTGAAAACGGTGGAGCCATACCAGTTATGTATCCAATGCCAGCATCTCATCATTCTGACATCAGTGATACATAATTTTGCAATCAGAAGAGAGAATGGAATGTTGGAGATTGGGTCGATGATTCTAAAATTTCTCCAACGAATTCTAAACCTGACCTTCATTTGACAAATGAAAAGAATGAATGAAGACTAAATGTTTTAACAAAAATGAGCAAGGTACATTTGACAGAGTCAAATATTCTTCATATGTATTTCTAGTGTAGTCCAAAAGGAGGAGGTGAGATATAGTAACATAATGGGCAATTAAGATCATATATGTACCCCATCTGCCTCACATTATCCCCACCTGTGGACTCTGTACCCATCTGCCTCACACATTTATTACTGAGGCTGTTTTATACACCTGAATTGGTACACCCTCATCTTTAAATCATAAGATAAATTGAAATTCAGTGCTACCTGAATTTTGCTATATGGAATGAGATACAATGGTAATGAAGAAGCCATCATAATTAAAAGCAGTACCCTCCTAATTGCCAATTAGAATAAATAACCTGAAGCCTAGAGAATGTAGGTGATTCCTATTGATGTGAAAGAATGAGGAATGGGCAATGTCAATTATACAAATTATCAAATTATAATTTTTATGTTTGGGGACAATTGACTAACATATTATTTCATTGGTTCTAATTATAACAAAGATGCTGGCTGCGGAAAACATTTAATAAGTTTTATCTTTCGAGATCCTCTACATTATGTAATCATTAAGCTGAATGAATGAATTTGCTTAATTCAAATGAATAAAATGCAAAAGGTAAAGCAGGCCCAGTGACAAGATAAATGTGAAATTTCAGGAGGGGCATGCATGATACCTAAGCACGAGCTGCACAGCCAGATATCAAATCTGTCTTCCCTGAAATAGGGATCAGGGAGATAGATAGACCCAAAGCCTTGTACCTCTAACTTTAGAACAGTTTACATGATACAATGTCTTCACATTAATCTCAGAGCCAGATGCCAACTCTCCCAGCTAGCATGGGAAAAGGTGGGCCTAAAACATTGTTCCCTAACTTTTTAATATCAAACCACTTTGTGCTTGTACACAAAAATTTATTGAGAACCTTCAAAGTTGTTGCTCACATACTAGGTTTCCTGAGCCACATTTTAGACCCACTAACTTATTGAAAGATGAGA
Source organism: Ondatra zibethicus (assembly GCA_004026605.1). NCBI lineage: Eukaryota > Metazoa > Chordata > Mammalia > Rodentia > Cricetidae > Ondatra > Ondatra zibethicus. The sequence goes on along the minus strand of PVIU01007950.1, from coordinate 84,168 downwards.
AGTTGCTTGTGTGCAGTGACTGAATATAAAAAGTAACATGAAAAAAAATTCCAAAGAAAATTTCCCCACTTAGTCTTTGATTTGATTCAAACCCTGCTCCTTTTACAACCTCCAAACATATTCACCTTGCTTGCTTGGTTGGTCAATTTTTGTGATTCCACCGTAATTCTTCAGATCAATGATTTTTTAAATTGTTTTTACTGAGCTATATATTTTTTCCACTCCCTTCCCTTCCTCTATGCCCCCTTCTACCCTCTCCTATGGTCCCCATGCTCCCAATTTACTCAGAAGATCTTTTCTTTTTCTACTTCCCAGATAGATTAGATCCATGTATTTCTCTCCTAGGGTCCTCTTTTTTGTCTAGGTTCTCTGGGATTATAAACTACAGTCTGGTTATTCTTTGCTTTATGTCTAAAAGCCACTTATGAGTGAGTACATATTATATTTGTCTTTATAGGTCTGGGTTACCTCACTCGATATGATGCTTTCTAGATCCATTCACTTACTCACAAATTTCAAGATACTTTTTCTCCTGTGTAGTACTTCATTGTGTAGACGTACCACATTTTCCTTACCCATTCTTCAGTAGAGGGACATTTAGGTTGTGTGCAGGTGCTGACTATTGTCATGCTACCTGCAGAGTCTGCATAATTTCTCATGTAGGCTGTGGCACAAGCTTCAAGGAAGAGTGCCTACAGAGAAAGTGTGTGTGTGTGTGTGTGTGTGTGTGTGTGTGTGTGTGTGTGTGTGCTGTGCTTTCCAGAGTGGAGCCCTTGCACTTTTGGCATTACCTGCTTATGTTCAAAGGAATACAGTCTGGTTTCTTCTGGAAGGGAAGGTAGTAGGTTTAAGTTTCCAGAGTCTACTGATGAGATATTGCCATTACAGGAGTATATGATGCTAATGGAGGAAGATGTGTTAACATTCAAGGCAAAATGTTTCCAGGTTTAATCTGGTGCTTAGTAAATAAAAACAAAAGGCAAACTTAATTAAACAATTAAGACAGATTCAGCAAAGATGGGATAAGGATAGAAGAGAGAGAAAATGCCTGTAACATCTTGAGATTGGTATTGGGGAAGATTTGAAAAGGAGTTAGAAATATGGAGAAGGAGAAGGAAAGAAGAAGTTCTTCTGCATAGATTGCAGAAATATAAAAAGACTGTAGAATGTGTGACTGTTAACCACAACCGCTTGCTCTTAGCTCAAAATGCCATAAACTCATAGCCTAGATAAAGATTTATATCAAAACTAATGCCAAGCCATGTCTATCATAACCAACCACAGACTCACACTGGGGACATTTGTCTGATGAAATTCTATTCTTGTGTATCTGATATAATGGCTCTAAGAATAATCTGTATCACATGAAAATTAATACAGGCTGTTAAGCATTTTTTTTCTGTATAAAAGGATGAGTCTCATGCCTAGTAAAGACACATTCAGATGCAATTCCTTTAAGTCTTGTGTCTGTCATTCACTGACTCCTTACCCAATTATTCCTGAGACTCTGTCCCTTTGGTCCCATTCCCACTCCCACCCCCGGGTGAGCTGGTCTGTTGCAGACAGAATATTGTTGCTGTGAACAGAGATGAGCAAATGCCTTTGGGGTATGAATTGACTCATTTGGGTATATGCCCCAAAGTTGGATTGCTGGGTCTTGAGGTTGGTTGTTTCCTAATTTTCTGAGAAAATGACATACTGATTTCCATAGAGGCTGTACAAGTTTGCACTCCCACCAGCAATGGATGTATATTCCCCTTACTCTACATCCTCTCTGGCATAAATTGTCATCAGTGTATTTGATCTTCACCAATCTGTCAGGTGTAATTGGGGCAGAGTCATTTTGATTTGCATTTCCCTGGTGGTTAAGGATGTTGAACAATTCATTAAGTGTCTTTCAGCCATTTGAGCGTCCTCTGTTGAGAATTCTCTGTTTAGATATGTACCCCCATTATTTTAACTGAATTATTGGGTATTTTGATGTCTAGTTTCTTGAGTTCTTAATATATTATGGAGATCAGTCCTCTGTTAGATGTGGGGTTTAGGATCTTTTTCCATTCTGTATGGTGCCATTTTGTTTTGCTTATAATGCCTTTGCTTTACAAAAGTTTCTTAGTTTCAGGAGGTCCCATTTATTAATTGTTGCTCTCAGTGTCTGTACTACTGATGTTATATTATATTTAGGGAGTGCTCTCCTGTGTTCAAGAGAACTTCCCACTTTCTTGTCAGTAAGGTTCAGTGTAACTGGATTTACGCTGAGGTCTTTGACACATTTGAACTTGAGTTTTGTGCATGGGGATAAATGTGGATCTATTTGCATTCTTCTACATGTCAACATCCAGTTCTGCCAGTAACATTTGTTGGAGATGCTTTCTTTTTCCCATTGTATAACTTAACCTTATTTGTCAAAAATCAAGTGTTCACGGACGTGTGGATTAATAAAATGGTCTTCAATTTGATTCACTTGGTCCACCTGTCTGTTTTTATGCCAATACAAAGCTCATTACTATAGCTCTATACTACAGCCTTGAAGTCAGGGATGATGATGCCTCTGGAAGTTCCTTTCTTGTAAAATGTTTCAATGTAAATGTTGTTTCAGCTATCTTGGATTTTTTGCTTCACCACAGCAAGTTGAAAATTATACTTTCTAGATCTGTGAATAATTTTGCTTGGATTTTGATGGGCATTGCACTGACTCTGTAGATTTCTTTTTGGTAAGATTGCTAAATTTACTATGTTGATCTTACCTATCCAATAGCATGGGAGATGTTTCCATTTTCTGATATCTTCTTCAATTTCTTTCTTCAAAGATTTAAAGTTCTTGTTATATAGGTCTTTAGCTTGTTTGGTTAGATTTATCCCAAGATATTATATGATTTTTGTGACTCTTGGGAAGGGTGTTGTTTCTCTGGTTTCTTTCTAAGCCTATTTATCATCTGTATATAGGAGGGTTACTGATGTTTTTTGAGTTAATCTTGTATCCTGCCATATTATTGAAGGTGTTCATCAACTATAGGAGTTCCCTGATGGAATTTTTTGGGTTATTTTTGTATACTCTCATATCATGTGTAAATGGTGAATTTTGACTATTCCATTCCAATTTGTATCCTCTTGATCTCTTACTGTTTTTATTGGTCCAGCTAGAACTTGAAGTGCTGTATTGAAGAGATATGTAGAGAGGGAACAGCCTTGTTTTGTTCCTGATTTTAGTGAAATCACTTTGAGTTTCTCCACATTTCATTTGTTGTTGATTGTTGGCTTGCTGTATATTGTCTTTAATATGTTCAGGTATGTTCCTTGTATACCTGATCTCTCCAAGTTTTTATCATGGAGGGGTATTAGATTTTAGTCAGAGAATTTTTCAACATTCAATGAGATGACCATGTGGGTTTTTTTCTTTCAGTTTGTTTATATGGTGGATTATCTTGATGGATTTTTGTATGTTGAACCACTCCTGTATCTCTGGGATAAATTCTACTTTTCATGGAAGATGATTTTTCTGGTGTGTTCTTGGATTAAATTTGCCAGTATTTTACCGAGTATGTTTACATCAATGTTCAGGAGGGAGATTGGTCTGTAATTCCCTTTCTTAGTTGTGCCTTTGTGTGGTTTGGGTATCAGGGTAACTGTAGCCTCCTTAAAGGTGTTGGGCAATGTTCCTTTTGTTCCCACTGTATGGAACCCTTTGTGGAGTATTGGTATTAGCTATTCTTTGAAATTTTAGTAGAATTCTGTGCAGAAACCATCTAGTCCTGGATTTTTTTTTTTTTTGGTTATGAGATTTTGATGACTGTTTCTATTTCTTCGGGGGTTCTAGATCTATTTAAATTGTTTATCTTATCTTGATATAATTTTTATATGTGGTACCTATCCATAAAATTGTCTTTTAGATTTTCTAATTTTGTGGAGTACAGGTTTTTGAAGTATGACCTAATGATTCTCTGTATTTCCTCAATATGTGTTGTTTATGTCCCATTTTTCTTTTCTGTTTTTTAAATTTTGGATATTCTTTCTGTGTTTTTGGTTAGTTTGGATATGGGTTTGTCTATCTTGTAGATTTTCTTGAACCATCTCTTTATTTCATTGATTTTTTGGTATTGTTTTCTTTGTTTCTATTTGATTAATTTCAGTCCTCAATTTGATTATTTCCTGTCATATACTCCTCCTGGGAAAGTTTGTTTCTTTTTGTTCTAGAGCTTTCAGGTGTGCTATGAATTTTCCTCTTAGCACTATTTTTGTAGTGTCTCATATGTTTAGGTATACTGTGCATTCATTTTTTTTGAAGTGTAGGAAGTCTTTAATTTCTTTCTTTATTTCTTCCTTGACCCAGTGGTGATTCAGTTGATCATTGTCCCTGAGTGTGTGAGCTTTCTACAAATAGTGTTGTTAAATTCTAACTTTAAGCTGTGGTTATCTGAAAATATACTGTGTGTCATTCCAATTTTTTGTATCTGTTGAGGTTTGCCTTGTTACTGGGTATATGGTCAATTTTAGAGAAGGTTCCATGATGTGTTGAGAAGAAGTTATATTCTTTTGTTTTGGGGTGGAATGTTCTATAGATGCCTGTTAAGCCTATCTGAATCATAACATCTGTTAGTTCCTTTATTTCTCTGTTAAGTTTCTATCTGACAGTCCTGTCTAGTGGCGAGTGTGGTTGTTTGAAGTTTCCTACAATTAGTGTGTGAGGTTTGATGTATGATTTCAACCTTAGTAATGTTTCTTTTAAGGATGTAGGTGCCCCTTATTTGGAACATAAATGTTCAGAATTGAGATTTCATCTTGATGGATTTTTCCTTTAATGAATTTGAAATGTCATTTTTATCTCTTTTGATTAATGTTAATTTGAAGTCTGTTTTGTTAGATATTGAGATAGCTCACCAGGTTGTTTCTTTGGTCTATTTGATTAGAAATTTTTTTTCCTAAATCTGTACTCTGAGGTAATGTCTCTTTGAAGTTGAGGTTTGTGTTTCTTATATGCAGCAGAAAGATGAATCTTGTTTTTGTATACATTATTTTAGCCCATGTGTTTTTATAGGCGAATTGAGATCATTGATATTAAGAGATATTAATGACCAGTGATTGCTAGTTCCTGGATTTTTTGCTTTTATTGTTGGTGGTGGTATTGTGTATTTTCCTTTTTGGGATTTGCTGGTGTGGGTTGTGTATTGTCTGTGTTTTGGGAGGTATAGCTAACTTCCTTTAGTTGGAATTTTCCTTCTAGTTCTTTTTGTAGGGCTGGATTTGTGGATGGTTATTGTTTGAATCTGGTTTTGTTATGGACTATCTTGTCTTTTTCCATTTATGTTGATGGTTATTGTTTGAATTTGGTTTTGTTATGGACTATCTTGTCTTTTTCCATTTATGTGGATGGTTATTGTTTGAATCTGGTTTTGTTGTGGACTATCTTGTCTTTTTCCATTTATGTGGATGGCATAGTAAACTCTGCGATGGTAAGCATGGTCTGTCCAGGACCTCCTCACCTTCAGAGTTTCCATTAAGAAATCAGGTGTAATTCTGATAGGTCTGCGTTTATATGTTACTTGGCCTTTTTCTTTTATAGGTCTTAGTATTCTTTCTTTATTCTGTGTGGTTAGTGTTTTATTATGTGATGAGGGGACTTTTTTTGGTCCAGTCTATTTGGTATTCTGTAACATTCTTGTACTTTCATAGGCATGTCTTTCTTTAGGTTGGGAAAGTTTGCTTTATGATTTTGTTGAATATATTTTCTGTGCCCTTAAGCTGACTTCTCCTTCTTCTAACCCTAGTATCCTTAACTTTGGTCTTTTCATCATGTCCCAGATATCCTGGATGTATTGTGTTAAGAATCTATTCAATTTATCTTTTTTTTTTGACTGATGAATCTGTTTCCTCTACTGTTCCTTCAAGGCTTGAGATCTTCTCTTCTATCTCTTATATTGTGTTGGTTATGCTTGCATCTGTAGTTCCTGATTATTTACCCAACTTTTCCATTTCCAGAATAAGTTTGGAAAGTCCTTCTGTATATGTATTGCTTTTATGGGTTAATTAATAAAGCTGCTTTGGCCTATAGCAGGGAAGAACAGAGTAAGGCTTGAATTCCATGCAGATAGGGGAGGAAAGAAAGCAAAGTCAGAGAGACGCCATGAAGCTGCTGAAAGAGACAGATGACAGAACCAGTAAACAATGAGCCTCATGGCAATACACAGAATATTTGAAATGGGTTAATTTATGATGTAAGTGCTAGCTAGAAATATGCTTAAACTACTGGCCAAAGAGTATTGTAATTAATATAGTTTCTGTGTGATTATTTTGGATCTATGTGGCTGGGAAATGAACAAACAGCCTCTGCCTACACAGAATACCTTTGGTTTGTGTTTTCTTTATTGTCTCGACTTCAATTTTCAAGTCTTGCACCATTTTCTTCACTTGTTTGGTTATTTTTTCTTCACTTTCTTTTCTTAGATTTGTTGATTTCTTCTATCTCTTCCTTCTATTTTATAAAGGAATTTTTTATTTCCTCTTAAAGGGTGTCTATCATCTTTATGAAGACTTTTTATTTCTTCTTCTTCATCATCATCTATATTGGGAATTTTAAGTTTTGCTGTTGTAGAACCACTAGTCTCTGTTTACCACCAGAAACTAGTGGTGACCTATCGCCTTTTATGTTGTTGCATGTGTTCTTACACTGTCATCTGCCCATCAATTCTTCAATCAGTGCAGGTGGAGCCTGTACTTAAAGGGGGATGTCCCTCTTCTTCCTATTGCTGCTGGTGGGGCCTGTTGCTTAGGTGATCACTTTTCCTCCAGGTGCAGTTGGGACCTATAGCTCTGGTGTTGACAGAAGTTTCTCTGTTTCACCAAGTCCCACATCCATTTAGTCCCAAAGAAATACACAGAGGTCTACATTAATCATAAACTGATTGGCCAGGTATCTCAGGCTTCTTATTAACTCTTATAACTTATATTAGCCTATAATTCTTGTCTGTGTTAGCCACGTAGCTTGGTACATTTTTTGACAAGGCAGTCACATCTTGTTTGCTCTGTGTCTAGCTTCCTGTGTCTGGGTGATGACTGCAGACTGAACTTTCCTCTTCCCAGAATTCTCTGTTCTCATTCCCCTACGTCTATGGTTGCCCCACCTATACTTCCTCCCTGGCTACTGGACAATCAGCATTTTATTAAACAAGTACAAGAAACAAATTTTTATAGGGTAAAACCATTTTCCCACAGCACTCTGGTGATTGCTTCTTAAGGTAATGACAGGGCCTCTGGTGGTCATTGATATAGTAAGGGATGGTTATAGGTACAAGGAGGCTGCTGCCAGTTTTCTGGGTCTTCAGTGAGTAGGGGTAGGGCATGGAATGTGCCACCCCAAGGGTGCTAGTGTCTAGAGAATAGGATTGCTTTGTCCATCCAGGAACCCTAACAGTCACCTCCTCCAGGCTCAGTTGGGGTCACTAAAATGTATTTTCAATATAAATGGAGTGTCAGGAACCAGCCTTGACAAAAACACCTCTTACCAGGATAGGATAAGGGGATTTAGAAATATAAGTATATATACAAAGACATGTAAAAAGTAATAAAACAGAAACCATAGAATAGTACTGGGAGGGAATACTGAAATTGTCTGCATTTAATTTTCCATATACTTTTATGCCCCCACACAAAATGGGAAAGAAGGCAACAAAAGACTTCTTTAACATGAAACAAAGGACAACTCAAAAAGTTAATTGCTTTAACACTTTTAGGCATCAAGTCATCAGCATTCTGTTGTTTAGGCAGTGAAGTTACCCTAGACCAAGCATTCTAAAGGCAGTCATTCTCCAGGTAGCCTCCTATTACAAAAGAAGGAGTAAAAGTATGCTTGCATATCCTGACCATCTCTCAGGATGAAATGGATTTACTTGCATGAGCCATCTTAATGTCAAAAGAACCAAATAATCAAATCCTGAGTCAGGATGTATAGCTACACTTATTGTTAATAACTGAGCAACTTCAAACTCTGTGATCATCAGACAAAGTGGAAATAGGCTCACATTTTTGGGCCTCCACAATGGAGGCTTAGTATTATTTGTGAGATTCCCTGAAAATATCCAGAAGAAAAGTAAAGACACACTTAAAAGTCATGTACACTTGTTCCAAAGCATAGTTCAGTGGTGCTTTAACATTCCAGTTTGAAAATAAAATAAATAAAACAAATAAAATAATAAAGGAATATTGTGTCTGTCTTCAACCTTTAGAGAAAATGTTAATTGTTCTGGAAGTGTTGCTTTGTAGCTCTTGGAAGTGATAGAATCCACTTCTTCCTCACATGTGCATAATTTACCTTTTTCCCTATCTCAATAACTAGATTAATGCCTATCTCAATAACTAGATTAATGTTGGGAGATTGTGAAGATTGGGAAGTGGAAGTTAGTGGAACAAAGTAGGTTACTGAGCTCTTCCTGGTACTTTTCTGTACTTTCCCATCATAATGTGAGCTATTCTGTACTGCTTCCTGGGTGTACCTTTCCAATATAATGGAACAAAATGTAAAAAATCATGAGAAAATAAATTACTACCTTGTATTATTTATGCCAGATATTTTTTTCACACTGACTAAAAGTCTAACTGAATCATAAACCTTTCTCATATATTTGACAGCATGGGTGCAATGATAAATTATGCACTTATTCATTTAAACAAGTCAGTGGTTCCTTGGAATGCAACATTCAATCTTAAGTAGATTTTGATGGGGTTTATAAGATGAAGAACCCTGAAGATTTATCAGTCTTCCTCTAATTACTCAACCGTATTCAAACTTGTCTGCAACTTCTGGTAAGAAAATGATATATGTGATTAGAGAAAAATGAGGGACGTTTATAATTTAGGATTGGTAGAAAGAGATTAAATTTTCACCCACTCTAGCAACTTAGAAGTCATTTCCCTTCATAATTTTATTTCCAGTCATCATCATATAAGAGACAATTGAATAAAGAATGTACTAAATGATATAATCAAACAAAAGCTATCTCTTCTTATCTTTTTTTATGTCTTTCAGTACCAAGTAAAGGAAAAATCTGCAAAAGTATTTCATTAGGTAGAGATACTTTGCTATAGCAGACAAGTGCTTGTCTGGAAGTAAATTTCCCAACAGTGTGTGAATGATAGCATGAATAAACTAAGGGAAGGAATTAAAAGGAAGGAATAAAAAGATAAAGTATGAATAAAGAGGCTTATTCAATCCAAGGTATTGAAGAGGAATAAATAGTCAGAATAAAGGAAGAACCAATATTATAACAAAGCAAATGATAAGTAAAGATAACAGCAGATGGATTAAGTTAGGAAGTCACTGTTAGCGCTTTGGTGTTTTGAAAATAGAGTTAATAAGAAATACATAAAAACAAAATAGGTAGAGAATTATTCGGTTATAACCACTTATTTTCTTTGCAACTAAGATGAAAAAACAGTTACATAATTTCTACCAACATTTTATTTAAAACATATGGAATACTCTAATTATAACTTACACATATTTTTATGTCTAAACATAAGTATTTACTTATGGTAACATATATGTTAGTCACTTTGCTAGCTGCTATGACACAATACCTGTCAAAAGTATCACAAGGGAAAAGAATTTTTTTGACTCAAAGTTGAGAATTCATTCCGTTATGGCTTGGAGTGGCATTAGTGTAAGATGTTTGGTCACATTGTGTCCTCTTTCAGGAAGCAGAGGGAGACAAAGGGTGGTGCTCAAACCTTCTCTCCCTTTTATTTGGAATGATGGTATCCATTTTAGGGTGGGTCTTCCTTCCTCAGTTCATCTAATCCAAATACTCCCTCAAAGTGCTAATGGGTGATTCTAGATCTTATCAGATTAGAAATAAGCATTAACTATCACAAGTTCCCCTTTGCCTACTTGACATATTAAACATATCATGTCTAATATATAACTTTCTACTCTCATCCCCATAGGTGCAGAACCATCTCACAGTGTAAATGCATTCACTTCAAATTAAAGAGCCCCAGAGACATTAATATTCTTACCCTTGTTTAAAAGTCCAAAGTCTAATTCTCTTTTGAGATGCAAGTCAGTCTTTTTACTGTGGACTCCTATAAAATCAAAAACAAGATTCAGAGTTCTAAAATATTGTAGCACAGATAAATATTCCCATTTCAACAGGAAAGAGCTATCAGAACAAAGCAACAACAAGAGCAACAAAAATCCAGCAGGGAAAATCTCACATTCTGATGTCCATTTCTGGAGCTGGGACTTGTAATGATGGAATCACCCAGGATTTAAAGGTCTTAAATGTAGTTTCTCCAGGTCACTTTCCTACAGTTCACATATCCTCTCTTAGGCAGACTCCATGTCATTCCTACATCATTTTCTTCTCATTGTTCTGGTATCTCTAACATCCTTGTGTCTTCACTGCAATGCAAGTTTCACTTTCAAAGCTTCACAGAATTCCTTTCCAGTGCCTCATTGGAGAACTCTGACCCTGACACACGTTGTCTAGACTTAGTGACTGTCTAGAACCTTGATGAAATCCTCTTATAACATGCTCAATGTTATACATTTTATACCTGAAAAACAGCATCCCGTGGATGATTCCCATGAGTTTTGTGTCTAATTTGAGACATAGTCAGGCCTACATGGACCACAGCACTACCAGGAAAATGTTTTGCTAGGTTTTTGGGGGTTTTTTTGGCCAGGGAACACCTTCAATGACATTTTCATTTTAAGCTCTCTCTCTCTCTCTCTCTCTCTCTCTCTCTCTCTTTATCTATCTATGTATCTATCATCTATCTATCTATCTCGCATCTCTCTCTCTCAAGATTTTGTTTGGTATTTTAAATTTCGTACCTCTGTCTATTGGTGTACATGAGTGAAGGGACTGCATTGTATTCAGTTGAGTTGTTGTCCGAGGGGATTCCATGGAAATCCCCAAACAACTCAGACTGATTCTAAGACAAAGGATTGCTCTCTGCAAACTGATAGGAAGTCCCCATTCCTGAGGACAACATCCACACAACTCATTGGACCTGGAGAAGTTGAGCTGGTTTCTTCACGGAGCCTACGCCCCTATATTTTAGATTCTTTGATGTAGGAAGGCACTCTGCATGCTACCTAAAGAGAAGGATGAACACCAACTCAGCCACAAAACTTTTATCTCCAGTCTTTCCTGTTTGCAAAATATGCTATGGCAACAATGGCACAAAACTTATAGGAGTAGCCAACCATTGTCTGATTCGACTTAAGGCACATTTCATGAGAAGGAACCCATACATGACACTGCTTGTATAACCAAGAACCAGAGATTAGAGAGCCCAGAGATCTAGGGTAAAACAAAACATCATTGATCTTTCAAAAAATCAATAAAATGATTTCTAATATATAATTTATATAGATATATATATGTAATGATTGTTCTGTCTCTTTAAGGGACAAGCCATGCCCACTCCCTCCCCCATCTGCTGAGGCAGGCTGATCTTCAGCTTCCAGCCTGAGCTCTCTCTATCTTTTCCATCTTCCTCTTAGAGAGGCAGAAGCCTCTTCTCCCCTTCATCTCCCCCCCACTTCTGTCTCTCTTGTCTCTCTCTCTCTCTCTCTCTCTCTCTCTGGTCTTCTCCCCTTCTCCCTTCCCCCTCCATAACTCCCTGAATACATATCCAACCTCACTCTGCATGACATGCCTAGCTTTGTGCTTCCCACCTGCCGCCTGCCCGCACTGCTCCCTGGAGACCAGACAGCTGCCACCTTTGTTTGGGGACCTGCCACATGGTCTTGACCTCGCAGCAACCTGCTGGGGACTGCAGCAAATCCATTTCAATATATACTTTATATATATATAATTTATATAGTATAATATCTCTTATACCCTTATTCTCTTATACTGATAGATCAGTGCCTTATCCAGTCATCATCAGAGAGGCTTCCTCTGGTAGTAGATGGGAACAGATACAGAGACACATAGCCAGAAAATTTATGGAGAGAGAATCTAAATTTGAAGTCTCCATCAAATCCCTGCCCTCAGAGCTAAGGAAATCCTACAGAAGAGGAGGCAGAGAGATTGTAGGAGTTAGAGAGGATGGAGGACACCAGGAGAACAAGGACCTCTTATTCAACTAATGAAGGTACACATGAGCTGACAGATATTGTGTGGCAGGGTCTGCATGGGTCCATAACAGGTCCTCTGCATATGTATCATAGTTATTAGTTTAGTATTTTTATGGGATTTCTGGCAAAGAGAACATGTGGGACTCTGACTCTATTGTCTGATCTTGGGACCCTTCCTCCTGTTAGTTTTCCATGTCTAACTTCAATATGAAAACTTTTGCTTCATCTTATTATTGTTTGTGATGCTTCACTGTTATCTCTTAGAAGCCTGTTCTTTTCTAATGAGAGAAAGAAAGGGAATGAATCCAGACAGGATGGCAGGTGGAAGAGAACTGAGAGGTGTAGAGGGAGGAGGAACTATAATCAGGATATGCTTTATGAGAAAACAATCTATTTACAAAACGAAAGTGCACAGTGTTCAGATTTTTCACAGTTGTGTCCCCATTTCTATACACCAGTTTTCTGTATTAGTTAATTTTTCTTGTTATTTGACAAAATGCTTCATAAATATTGGCACTCACCTTTTTTCTTTTTATTCAGACTGAGAACCCAGCAATACAAATGATGCAGGTCACTGAGTGGTGGTGGTACACACCTTTAATCCCAGTACTCAGGAGCTAGAAGCAGGCAGATCTCTGTGAGTTTAAGGTCAGTCCTGTCTACAGAGCAAGTTCTAGGATAGCCACTTCTACACCGAGAAACTCTGTCTCAATCAAAACAAAACAACAAGGAAGGAAAGAAAGGAGGAAGGGAGGGAGGAGATAGGGAGGGAGGGAGGGAGGGAGGGAGGGAGGGAGAGACGGAAGGACGGAGGGAGGAAAAACGGATGGATGCAAGTCTTCTTACCTCAATTAACCCAGCCTAGAAACCCACTCACAAACATGTCTCCTAGGTGTCTGAAGTTCCTGTCAAGTTGACAATTAGTGTTAGCCACTATATTACATAATCATGGAAGTAAATAGATAAAAAGATAGTCCTTCTCAATAAACGATGAATGCTGAAGGCTAAAGCATCAGTCATGATGTATTTTCTAATGCAATCTTAAACACCCTGCTAAATGAGCAACAAGGGAGCAAGAGGAACTACAATAAATTTTTGTAAAGGAGAGTATCTTAAAGACTTCCAAAATTCCAGTGTTATTCTCTTTTCTCTATTCTTTTCTGCTTCTTTTCTTACACATCTTAATGTCTATGCATTGCTTTATTTTAAACATTAGATTCTTCTTATGTAATCATCTACTATTTTCCACAAATGACTTAAAAATCTTCTATTACAAGTGAAGGAGTAACTGGCCTCATTAATTTTTTTGGTCAGTCAATAAATCACCAGTGTGGGTAATTACAATAATTTCTAGCTTAGCACACACCTTTCCCCATGTAACAGGATTAAATTTCAACATTAGCTTGCTTCCTTATTATGGCTTATAAATTAAATTTATTCTTTCACTCTCTGCATCTGATTAAACACTATTTCCATGAGAGTTCTCATGAACTCTATTTTCCTTTTCTCTCTCACAAGGAATTTTGAAACACATCGTTTTTTTCATTGTATGGGAAGTATAGGACTACTTCTGGATTGTAGAATGCAAATTTACATGTGTAAATATATTTCTAATACATTTTAATTAACTACCTCCTCCATTTTTAGTGATAAAAATAGAAAATATTTTTTCAAAGAAAATAAATAAAAAGATTTATTTGGACACTTGAAGGGACTTGAAAAGTTTTTAATTATGGGGGAAAAGCTTTCTTCTCTGCTTCTCAGCATTAATTTTTCTTAAAAATAACAGGACTGACAAGCATGACTTTTTAGATTTGACCCCTGGATGGAGGTTGAGTGAATTTGGTAGAGTTAAGTTATATTTACTCTTTTTAAACTAGAGAAAATGTGGTTGGTACTGGGTAGATAGCTTAAGTACTCAGCACCAAAGCAAGAAGACTGAAGTTGAGATTCCTAGAGTCTACATAAATGCCCAGTGGGGTGTAGCAGCCACTTTTAGCTCTATACCTTGGGAACCATTCAAATAAACTGCATTTTCTTGTCCAGATCAAGAAACCACCTCATTTGGCCATGTTACTACTGTTAATTGTTAGATACTCAAAAAAAGAAAATAATGGTTCACTGGCAAAACGTGGACTTCCCAGCACTGTGCCACATAAGATGTCTGAATTTACTCTCAATACCCATGTTCTTACATCCCTTGATTCTTTTGTACCTTTATAAAATGTGTTTGAATTACATCATGGTAAACTTAAATTACATCAACTTTATTTGATTTTTAATATTAACTGTCAGTAAGATTGGATTTAAACTTACCTAGAAGATTGATGAGAATGTATCTGTGAAGGCATTTCCATTGCTGGTTTACTAATGAAGATCCATCCTGAATGTGCTGAAGTCATTCTATGGGTGATAGTACCAGTAAAAATGGGGGGAAAAAGAAATTCAGTTGAGTGCTAGAATTCTAACTTATGTTTCCTGGAAAAGTTACTCTGTTTTGCTATGTGTTACTGACTATGTGGATATTTGTACACTTATGAAAATTTATTGCTGGGATTGGTTTAGTAAAGAGCTGGATAGTCAATAGTTAGGCAAGAAGGATAGTCAATGGGAACAGAGGGAGCCTGACATACAGAATGAAAGAAAGATAAAAAGTAATGTGGTAAAACATAGATTAATATAAATGGCTTAATTAAAGTTATAAGAGCTATTTAGGAACAAGTCTGGGTTATAAGCCAAGTTTCCATAATTAATGATTCTCTGTGTCACCTTTTTTGTGTGTTGGTGCCCCCCAAATCTATCTAAAGACTGTTATAGACTGAATATGTTGACAGAGTAAGACCAAACAATCTTTTCTCTCTAAAGTTGTTTATGCCAAATATGTAGTCATGGTGACAAGAAAGTTACCAGCACACAGTTTCTCTAATGCTGGTGCCTTATTACAAAGTTCCAGTTTGAACGAGTTCCCTTCAAGTATCACTCTTCCCTTAACTGCTTGGACACTGCATTCCAAAGTGCAAAGACATCCTGAACATCTCTCTGCTATGCTCTACTACATTCTGCTGTGTTCATATGGTGAAATCCCCAAAATATGCAATTTGCCCATAATGATTTAAAAAATATCAAGTACCAGAATAGCCAGTCTATCTTGAAAAATCAAGAACCCCAAAATCTGGAAACACAACTTTAAACTTTCATTTAAAGTTTAAACCTGCATAAATCTTAGGAAAACAATAAGTTTTTCAAAAGTTCCTATTTCCATTAGCCAAAATAGTGAGCAAAAAAAGGGAACTAGAAGAGAAGGCATGGAGATGTGCTTCATCTGACCCAACAAAGAATAAGGAATCTTCATAGAACTCTTTAAAGAGGACCATGTCAGTCTCAAATGACACAAAAGATACAGTAGGAATTGCTTTCCATTTCTTTATGAGTCTTTGGCTTTGCTTGCAATGATGCTGCCACAATACAAGTAGCTTAAGTGCTATTAGAAGAGCTAGAGAGAAACCTTGACTCATGTTCCTTAGGAGAACTGATGTAACCTCCCGTTTCCTCTGTGGCATTCAGTTTTTATGTTTCCATTGCCAAGTATTTGCCTCACTTCCACTACATAGCAAGCAGTACTCTCTAAACATTCTCCCACTTTCTTCTAGTAGAATAGGTAGAGTGACCTTTCTTCCCACTTTGTTCAGGACTTCCCTGTTTTAAAACTGAAAATCCCTGTGTCCTTGGCAAATGAGAGCAGTTATTCATCTCAGAGATTATTTGTTCAACCACAGGAGTTTGCTGGGAGGTTGTGTTTCCCAGGAGATTCAAAAATCTTACCAACATAACTGCCTAAAAATGTGTTTAACAACAATAGACACACTAACATGGACAGGGAAAAATTCTTAAGGCCTCAACACTATATGAAGAAGTACAAGCAACTAAGAAATGCTCAGAGTAGGAGAATAGTCTCCCAAAGGGAAAAATGCGCATATTCAGTCCTGAAAACACACAAACAAATAATGTTGTATAGACTGAACAGGTTGTACTTATATTTATGAATATATATTTAAATATTTATAAACATATATAAACACACATAAAATATGTAACACCAACTACTAAATAAAGAGGTCCATGAATTTGAAAAAGTACAAAGAGGGGACATATGATATAATCATATTCTCAATAAAAGAAATATTTTAATTTTTGTGGTGGTTCCTAGGCTGTGAGCAGGTTGTGGGAAGATGAAGCTGAATATCTTCTCAGGCACTGGCAATCAGAAATTCATTTTAATGGACGACGAATGTAAAACTCATATTTTCTTTGAAAAGCTCATGGCCATAGAAATAGCTACTGATGCTTTGAGTGAAGAGTGGAAGTTTTGTGTGGTACAAATCAATGGTGGAAATGACGAACATCATTTTCTCATGAAGAAAGGTATATTGCTTTAGAATGGGTCATTCTTGTTATAGATAAAGGAGAACTGGAGAGAAGATGTGCAAGTCTGTTTGTAAATGTATTGTGGATAACAAGCTGAGTGTTCTTAACTTTGCTATTGTATAAACAAACAAACAAACAAATAATAAGCGTGAGAGAAGGGTATTCCTGGAGTGACAGATACTACTCTGCCTCACCAGTTAGGGCTTGAGAGAACCAGCAGAATTGGAAAGCTTTTCAACTCTCTAATGCAGATGATGTTCAAAATATGTTGTCAGGAAGCCCTTAAACAAAGAAGGTAAGAAGCCCAGGATTGAGTGTTTTGTAACTGCATGTGCCATGCAACACAATCACTGGGACCTTCTACTGAGTATACTGAGTATAGTCAGAACATAAGAGTATCAAATAAGTGATCAGTCCCTGAAAAAATCTGAAAGAAAAAAGTTTTATAATTAAATTCTTACAGCTGTGGTCTTTTTTTTATAAAATATACTTTTGTATTGTTTAAGAAACAAAAAATCCTGTGAATAACCTCAGAAGCTTAAAATATTGAGGAATTACTTAAGTCATTAAAAGCCAAAACCTTTAAGAAAAAGTTCCAAATGGTCAATTTCAGCTACAAGAAATTTAAAAATTTGTGGAAAATGAAGACCATATAAAAAGTCCATTAAGCAAAGCTATCTGTTCAAAAAGAACATTTGTAATGCCAATGACTAAAAAAGAGTTCACATATAAGATTTATAAGGAATACTTACAAACATGAACAACCCAGAAAATATGAGCATATAGGGAAAAATTCAACTTTTACTCCCTATGTATATTTTAAACTAGCTACCGACTAATCAAAGAATCATCTTAAATTTGACTATAAAGTGCTCATAGAATAACTGTAAACAAATCACAGAAAATCATTTCATCAAAAGAGTATCACAGAGCCTCCAAACTGACAGATTGCACACACCCGAAAAGCACACTTAATCCATCTGTGTCTCACTGCTGGTCCTGGTGGTGTTATCTAACTTCTACACTCACCCAGAAGTCCCTTGAGCTTCAGCTGTCTCTTATATCAAATCATATGATTTTTAAAGCAATTTTCAGAATGGTCACCACATTCTTGGAGGCAGGAGATCTTTCCTGATACAATGATTTCCTTTAGTTTCCACCATACTCTACAGTTTGTCCATATGAAAAACCTCCTTCAAAGTGTCACTGAATTACAAAGCCCCATGAAAACTGGGAAAAGCCACTGTTCAATACATATTGAAAAAGAAGTTTCATTATGTTACAACGAAAATTACATTCAAAGGATTATCAGGGCAAACATTTCACAAATATTTAGATATGTGGAGGCAGTGCTCAAATGAATTTCTTTCTCTCACAACTATGTAAGACATAGAAAATAATCATGAATAAGTCAAATAGATCTTTGAATTTTCATTCTATTTAATCAGACTTGGAAAACACACACACACAAAAAAAAAAACAAGCTGGGTTTCATTGGGTAGGCTTTTTAATTCCAGTTACTCTGGAGTCTGAGAAAGAAAGATCAAAAGGTGAAGGCTAGCCTGCATAACATGATGAAACTCAGTGTCAAAATAAACATTAGTAAAAAGATTGGAGTTATAGGTCAGTGGTAAAACATTATCTAGTATGTTCAATACCCTGAGTTGAGCATCCCAGAGCTGAAGAAATATAGAAAGAAAGAAAGAAAGAAAACGAAAGATAGGGGAGAAGGAAATAAGAGAGGAGTGGATAGTGGGATGAAGGGATATAGGAAGTGGAAAGAAAACAGGGAAAGGGAAAATTCACAAGCACATTGTTCTAGTTCTTAAGGCCTAACACCATAACCAGGAAATTTATAAAATAAAGCAGTTATTTGTGATACAGTTTCAGAGAGTTCGTAGTTCAACATGGTGGGTCAAATAAGGCAGCAAGCAATGGGCATGTGTTCTAAAATAACTGAGAGCTCACATCTTGATCCAAATGCAGAAAGCAAAGAGGGAGAACACTGAGAATGAGACCCATTCTTGGAAACTTCAACGTCTGCCCCTATCTTTTGGAACTTCCTAAACTTCTCAAATAGCTCTACCAACTGGTGACAAAGTAATCAAACATAAGAACTTATGGGGTATTCTCATTCAAATATACATAAAACAGTCAAGTCTCAGGAATAGAGTTTTTTGGTATCAAACATTATTTAGTATGGAAACATCACAACTTTCCCATCTATACAACATTTTCAGTATAACTGCAGAGAATTGGTTTTAAAAATATGACACTTCATTTTTATTTCAATTTCTATTTACTAAAAGTCTTTTAATTACCATAATCTTGCCTATTTAAGGATTTTATCTTACCATCTGGTAGAGGAGCATTAACTTCTTGGTGTACTGGTTGTTTAATTACTGGAAAAGTCTAATAGAAAAAAAAAGCCATATGGAAAGAAATATTGGCAATTTTTCTTTGTGTATTATATTTATTATGTTCTTTATACATTTAAAAAAACAATTTTTATGTTTTTTCATTTCCCAACTCTGAAGGAAGCCTTGCAGAGAAAAGAAGAATGTCATCATGTCAAAGAACATGCACGGTGACAGCATGAAGATGATCTGACTCCGTAGTCAAAACATTAGGATTGTCCTGACTTTGTTCTGCAGACAGCAGTCTTCTTTCAGGAAAGACTGAATGAAATAAAAGAGTATAAAACTGCCTGTTACAAAAAGAATTATATCCATTTTCTAGCATACTTTTCCTTCTTCATCTGAGAAATATGCTACATTTAAGGACTCATAGGCATTGTAGCAGAATACACAGGCCCTGCACATGTCTTAGCCAGATGGGGTCCCAGCACTGTCACAGGAAAAGTGGACACAGAGCCCATCTCTAACACAAGAATTATCTTCAATTGATAACCAATCACAAAGGGAAAATTATTTTCTCTAGTGGAGACTCACTGGCAGGCCCCACACTCAGCAGAAGATGGTGAACACAAAACAAAATCGCATTTTTGGAAGTTATTTTCCTCATTATACCTTGTTTGGGCTTTTTTAAATTCTTCAGGTTTTTTTGTTGCTAATATATTACGGTTTCAGATTTTGTGTTTTTATGGAATTCCTATGTGTGCAAATGTATGTGCCTCTGTAGCAATACATATTTCTTGTCTTTTCTTTTGTTTAAATATCCTTCTTGGCAGAGGAGAAACTGAATTTATTTTCAGTAGGGAACATCTTTTAATAATTCTTAAATCAAGAGATCAAAAGAATGACAGGAACCACTTTTTTAAAATAACAAATTATATAGATTTCAATTAAGAATAAGTACTTGGCTTGTAAGTGTAGCTAACAGATAAGTAAAAAGAAATTTTCCACAAAAGCAATGACTTTTCCTTTCCTTTGAGGCATGAATATTTCAAACTCTTTGTTTAAAAAATGCAAAGAAAAAAAACTGATAGAACATACTATCTTGAGAAAGATGTTGTGTCTTTCAACTCAAAGCAACTTTGGCTTCCAAGAATACCATTGGTGTCTTAATGTGCCTAATCAAACAGAATTAGGAAATAAGAATTTCAAGAATTTTCTGCCTCCTAAAATATCCCTCTGTAGTCCTTTACACTAACAAAACAACAACTTAATTAATTATTAAGTGGTAGTTATATATTCATCTCTCCAAGAATATAATTTATCCTTAGATAAAAGTATAATAAAAATATTTTTATCTCATAAATATCATCATAATATATTCTGAATAATTGTTTTTTGCTTTATACTTGCTGAATCTTTTGGTACAGAAAATAATTTATAATTCTTTAATTTATTTTGCTTTGTTTCTCTCTGGAAATCATTAATTTCAAGGAAAACTTACCAAGTTTATTTCTCTTATTTTAACAGAATAAACAACATTATAAAAATACTTTTGGGATTCATATAACATGATTTAAGAAAGTAAACATTGCAATAATCAGAACATTGGCTCTCAAAATGGCAGGGAAAAAATAACTAACAAGTACATTTAGAGAAATGTACATTTCATGCTAAATTACCTGTATTTTCTAATTGTTGATTTAAGAGATTATAAAGGAAAAATAACTTAAAATGTTTTTATCCAATTTCTTACTGAAATCACATGTAACTAATGAAAGAGCATCTTTTATCCTACTCTTCTATCAGATTCAGTGTAACTGAGTTTATGTTGAGGTCTTTGATTCATATGGACTTAAGTTTTGTTCAGGGAGATAGATATGGACCTATTTCTGTTCTTCTACATGCTGCTCTCTAGTTATGTCAGCATGATTTGTTAAAGATGTTTTCTATTTTCATTGTATACTTTTTGGCTTCTTTGTCAAAATTCAGGTGTTCTATGGTGTGTGAATTTATGTCAGGGTCTTCAATTCAATTTCATCTAAGTGTCTGTTATGCCAGTACCAAACTCTTTTATTGCTGTAACTCTATACTTGAGCTTAAAGTCAGGGATGGTGATAACTCCAGAAGTTCCCTTATTGTACAGAATTTTAGCTATACTGGGCCTTTTGTTTTTCGTTGTGAAGTTGAGTATTGTTCTTTTGAGATCATTGAAGAAGTATGTTGTGATTTTGATGGGAATTGCATTGAATGTGTAGATTGATTTTGGTAAGGTTGACATTTTTTACTATGTTAATCCTACAAGTCCGTGAGCATGGGAGATCTTTCCATTTTCTAATTTCTTCCCCAATTTCTTTCTTCAAAGACTTAAAATTCTTGTCATATAGTTCTTTTACTTGTTTGATTAGAGTTATCCTAAGATATTTTATGTTATTTGTGGTAATTGTAAAGGGTGTTGTTTCTCTAATTTTCTTCTTTGCTCATTTATCATTTGTATAAAGGAGGGCTACTGATTTTTTTAAGTTAATCCTGTATCCAGCCACATTACTGAAGGCATTTATCAGCTGTAGGAGTTCTGTGGTAGAAATTTGGGGGTCACATATACATACTGTCATATTATCAGTGAGAGTTTGACTTCTTCCTTTCAAATTTGTATCCCCTTGATCTCCTTGGGTTATCTTCTTGAGTACTATATTGAATAGTTACACACAGAGTGGATGGCCTTCTCTTAGTCCTGATTTTAGTGGAATCAATTTGAGTTTCTCTCCATTTAATTTGATGTTGGCTGTTAACTTGCTGTATGTTGCCTTTATTATGTTTAGGTGTGGTACTTATATCCTTGTTCTCTCCAGAACCTTTTCCTCAAAGGGGTATTGGATTTTGTTGAAAGCTTTTTCAACATCTAAGGCAATGACCATGTAGGTTTTTTTTCAGTTTGTTTATATGGTGGATTGCATTGACTCATTTTCATATGTTGAACCATCCCTTGCATCTTCTTTATTAAACAATGGTAATAAAACATATTAACAGCATACAGAGAAGAATCTCACATCCTTTTTTATGTCTAAATAAAAAGGAAGGTTTTACTCTAACAGTAAAATTATACATATTATACATAACAAAACAGATATCAAGAAAGAATTACAGTTACAATATTTCTTTGTGAATCTAAAGCTTCATATCTGATTTATCTTTTATCATAACTAACAAAAAACTATAACTATCTGTCTTCAACTCCATCAAAGATCTGAGAAGGATATAATATTACCTAAGTAAACAAGAAGTGCACTGTAAGCAACTTCCAAAACTCTAGAATTTACAGAGAGATTTTGCTGTCTTTACAGTCACCCAAAGTTCTTTTGTAATGTTGGAACATCCATCTTCAGTGTACAGGCCCTTAATATCAGGTGTACTTTTTCATGAAACCTGAAATTGGAAAGACTGTTTCATCTATATTGGCAGTTTGTCAGTCACTTTCTTCTATGTCCCGTGGAATATCTGGCAGACTCTTTCATAAAGCAGGAACCTGAAGGACTGTCACACCTTCTTTAGGCAAGTTCAGCAGTCATTTTTCTGTGGGTCTTACATTTCCAGTTTATACAGCATATCATCAAACAGTCCAGGCAAGAGCAGTTTCTTGCCAAAATGGCTAGCCTTATCACATTGAAGGCAAATTCCATAACAAGTTTCTTCAATGCCCATCAGCCTCTCTGAAGTATTTGGTGCTTCCAGAAGCAGATATGTCTCACTGTCAAAAAAAGTCTGTTTTTAAAACCTCTTCAATGTCATATTCTGTATGAAGTGTTGAAGATTATCTATCTAACTGAAATATATCTCTGTATATTTAGAAAACCTAACTAACATGATTAAAATAAAACATGATTATTATAGATGACTATTAATCTCTTTTTTTAATTATACATCATATTTTTAAATGAACTTTATAATCATAACATCTTAAACAAGAGTAGAAATATGTATAACAAAATTGATTATAAATTTTTATCATTAAACCAAAGTCCACACCAATGTAATGTACTCATTTCTATAACATATCCCCTTATATTTCTTAAGAAATTGACTTTGATCATTAATAATGTATAAACAACTCCTTTTAAAATGAAAATAAACATTTATAAGCAATAATTTTGGGAATTTAGGCATAGTTTTATCCAAACTGTTTCCTGCTTTTTGTTGAGTAAAGTATTAGGGTTCGCAGAGACCATTCAGGGATCTTGTTCCATCAAACCATGTAAGCCTGAAAGCAATCCACAGGTTCTTATCCTGAAAAAAATAGCAGAACTTCCTTTCCAAAGTAAGATATCCATAGTCTCAAATTGTGAAGATATGATGTCTTTAATATATATACACACATGTTGGTTTAGCTTAACAGCACACAGAATCAAATTATTTCTGCAGTTAAAAATTGAAAGAAAACATAATCCAGATTCTTTGTGTCTTTTTCTTCTTTTTCTGGCCCATTATGATTTTTATTGTATTTTTATTTAAGAATCTCAATTTAATATCCTTAATTTTTTTATCTATGACTCTGTCTATCTTTTATCCTCTCTTTCTTGCATATTAACCAAACATCTTGTGGCCTGTTTAGAGTCTTTTTTTGGTCTGAATCTGTCTAGACAGTGTATCTGTAAGGTTTTTTTTTTTTATTTTGACAAGGAACACTTTTTAAAATGCTGAGCAGCATGGCTAGGGCTAACACTGCAGCCTTGCCTTTTGGCTCTAACTTGTCCAACATGGTGGAGGTATGTTTACTGCCAGCTCTGTGAGCCATGGTCACTGCCCCAACTCCAGCGACACAGTGAGTCCATATGGCCAGCAAGCAACTTGTAGCACTCTGCTCACAAACCCCATTTAAATGCTTTGTAACAGGATCTCCCAGAAGAGCCAGAGCCATTCATGCCAGTATGAATCAGGAAGCTGTTTCTTAAAGAAGCCATGCCTCTACTTTCGACCAAAAAACAGAGCCCATCTGAAACATATGTGGCTACCAAGAAGCTCCAATTGACTCCTATTTTTGTGGATTTAGAAGCCCCCTTTTAAGCTTTCTTAGGTTTTATGTGGATATTCTTGCCAAATGTTTGGGTGCCATTTGTAAACGGCAACTGTGCTTTTATTCCTTGCCACCCAGATGGGTCAGGAAAAGATAGAAAAGACACAAAGACTCTGCATTCTTTCCTTGTCTATCTCTGCTTGGATCACGACTTGCCATAGTCTGCCCTGCCATACATGAAAGCATCTTCTTTATTAACCAATGGTAATAAAGCATATTCATAGCATACAGAGGGGAACCGACATCAGATTTTATTAACCAATGGTAATAAAGCATATTCATAGCATACAGAGGTAAACCGACATCAGATTTTTCTGACGTCTTCTTGGATTTGGTTTGCCAGTATTTTATTGAGTATTTTTCCATCAGTGTTCATGAGGGACATTGGTTTCCAATTTTCTTCCTTTGTTGAATCTTTGTTTGATTTGAGTATCAGGGCAACTGTGGCCTCATAAAAAGAATTTGGCAATATCCCTTCTGTTTCTAATCTGTAGAAAATAATGAAGTGTATTGGAATTAGTTCTTCCTTGAAATTCTGGTTGAATTCTGTCCTTGGGCTTTTTTTTGGTTGGCAGACTTAATGAATGTTTGTATTTCCTTAGGGGTTATAGGTCTATTTAAATTGTTTATCTAGTCTTGATTTAATTTTGGTATGTGTTTACCTATGAAGAAAGTTGTCTGCTTCTTTTAGATTTTCCAATTTTGTGGAATAGAGGGTTTTGAAATATGACCTAATGATTTATTTCCTCAGAGTATTTCCTCAGAGTCTGTTGTTATATCCCCCTTTTCATTTCTGATTTTTTAAATTTGGATATTGTCTCTTTGTTTTTTGGCTAGTTTGGATAAGGGTTTGTCTAGCTTTTTGATTTTCTCAAAGTTGTCTCTTTTTATGTTGTCATTTCATTTATCTTTTATGTTGTCTTTATTTTTATTTTATTTTATTTACTTCAGTCCTCTGTTTGATTATCACATGGCTTCTACTACTCCTGGGTGAGTTTTTTTTTGTCCTAGAACTTTCAGTTGTGCTGTTCAGTCACTCATGTGAGATTTCTCCAAATTCTTTATGTAGACATTTATTGCTATGAACTTTTCTCTTAAAATTGCTCTCATTGTGTTCTATAAGTTTGTGTATATTGTGAATTCATTTTCATTGAATTCTAGGAAGTCTTAATTTCTTTCTTTATTTTTTCCTTGATCCAGTGGTGGATCAACTGAGAGTTGTTACATTTCCATATGTTTGCAGGCTCTCTGTAATGTATGACGTTGTTGAACTCTAACTTTAACCCACAGTGATATGAGAAGATAGAAGGGGTTTTTCCAAATTTTTTTATCTATTGAAGTTGACTTTATGACTGAGTATGGGGTAAGTTTTAGAGAATGTTTCATGAGGTGCTGAGAAGTGTGTTTGGGTGAATATTCTATAGATGTCTATTAAATACATTTGAGTCATAATATCTGTTAGTTCCTTCATTTCTCTGTTAAGTTTCTATCTGGCAAACCTCTCCATTGGTGAGAGTGGGGTGTTGAAATCTTCCACTGTTAATGTGTGGGTTTGATGTGTAATTTAAGCTTTAGTAACATTTCTTTTAAAAGTGTGTGTGACCTTGTATTTGACACATCGATGGTCAGACTTGAGACTTCATCTTGATAGAGTTTTCCTTTGATGAACATGAAATGTCCTGCTCCAATTCTTTTGATTAATTTTAGTTTATATTGTATTTTGTTAGATATTAGAATAGCTATATCAGCTTAATTCTTTGTTCCATTTGATTGGAAAATCTTTTTCTTACCCTTTACTGTGAGGTAATGTTTGTCCTTGAACTTGAGATATATTTCTTGTGTGCAGCAGAAGGATGGATCCTGTTTTCTTATCCAATCTGTTAGTTTGTGTCTTTTTATTGGTAAATTGAGTTCATTGATATTAAGAGATGCTATTGACCAGTGATTGTTAGTTCCTGTTGTTTTTGGTTTGGTTGGTGGTTGTGGTGGTGTGTGTTTCCCTTCTTTGAGTTTTGATAGTGTGAGATTGTCTATGCATTTTGTGGTTGCAACTGAGTTCTTAGGTTGGAGTTTTTCTTCAAGTATTTTCAGTAAGTTTGGATTTGTGGATAGGTATTTTTTAAATATAGTTTTGTCATAAAATATCTTGTCTTCCCCATCTATGGTGATTGAAAGTTTTGTTCCACATAATAATCTGGACTGGAATTTATTGTCACTTATTGTCTATAAAACAGCTGTCCAGGACCTTCTGACTTTTAAAATCTCCATTGAAAAGTCAGTTGTAATTCTGGTAGGTCTGACTTTATATGTTACTTGGCCTTTTTCCTTTGCAGCTCTTAAAATACTTTCTTCGTTCTGTGTGTTTAGTGTTTTGATTATTATGTGACTGCGGAACTTTTGTCTTTTGGTCCAGGCTATTTGGTGGTCTGTAAGCTTCTCGTAACTTTCCTTCTCTGGGTTGCAAAAGTTTTTTCCCATGATTTTGCTGAATATGTTTTCTGTATCTTTGAGGTGGACTTCTTCTCCTTCTTCTATCCCTACTTGGTCTTTTCATGGTGTCCCAGATTTCCTGGATCTTCTGTGTTAGGAATTTATTGTATTTAACATTTTCTTTGACTGTTGAATCTATTTCCTCTATCTTATCTTCAACACCCAAGATTCTCTCTTCAATCTCTTGCATCTGTGGTTCCTGATTGCTTCCCCAGATTTTCAGTCTCCAGAATGCCCTTTGTTAGGGTTTTCTTTATTGTTTCTATTTTAGTTTTCACATCTTGAAACATTTTTAAACTGGTGGTTTCTCTCCTGCCTGCTGGTTCCCAATTGACCACTTTGAGGCTTAATAATATTTATAAAATATTTGGCCTATTAGCTTAGAATTATTATTAGTTAGCTCTTATAACTTAAATTGACCTATTTCTATTATTCTCTGTTTTACTATGAGACTTGTGACTTGTTACCACAGATATTGCTTCTCAGGTGGCTGCTGGCATCTCAATGACTCTACCCTTTTTCTCCCTGTATCTTTGTTTGAATTTTCTACTTGACTCTGTTCTGTTTGTCTATTGGCCAAATCAGTCTCTTTATTACCCAATGGTAATAAAAATAAAACATAATATCACCATTTCCTTTACCTGATTGTTTTTTTTTTCTTTGCTTTCTTTGTTTTCCTTAATGGATTTATTGGTGTCTTCCAATTTTTGGTTTGTATTTTCCTCTTCTTCTTTAAGGGAATTTCTTATTTCCTCTTTAAGATCCTCTATCATCTTCATAAAGTACTTTCAAGATTATTTTCTTGTGTTTCAGCTGCTCTGGAATTCTCAGGTTCTACTGTTGTAGAATCACTTTTTTATGCTTTATAGAGATTATTGAAGAGTAAGATGAAATAGTCTTTAAGAATTTGGAAAACATATTCTAAAGCTACACATATCACAAAAAAAGTTTTGATTAATGATGAAGAAAAGATGGCACATCAGTCTCATCTCCAGAACTGAAGCACACCACCCACAGTGTCCTACTCCTCAAGGAATCCTCATAAAAGACCCTGCTTTCTGCATTTCTGTGGTCCCTCTCAGCTCCCCAAACCACTTCAAGCCAATTCCCATTCTTTTGAATAAGTGCTAATACCTAGAAACCTATTCTGCTTGGAAACCCCACTGACTACAAGTTGCCAGTAATACAAAAGCACTACCTACCAGGCAACTTATAGCTACCACACTATCTGAAAATTCAGAGAGGGCAACAGAAACCAAGGAATAAAATACCCATCCAAATAAAAAAAGACCATAAAATTTCAATAATCCTTCTAGACATTAGTATAAAAATACAATTAAAAAACACAGCCAGGGCAATATACCTCCACCAGAATCCAGTAACTTCCTACAGTAAGCACTGAGAAATGCAACATAGCTGAAGGGCAAAACAAGGACTTCAAAATGGCTATAATAAATATGTTTAAGGTACTTAAAGAGAATATGAATAAGTTCATTAATCAAATCTATGAAAACACAATGAAATGAGATGGAGAAAACTGGTAAGACATGAAAACAGAAATAGAATTATGGAAGAAAATCCAAGCTGAGGAATATCTGCATTAAAAAATAAAAAACTTGAAAAAGAATCTCAACGGTAAGCTTCGCCAACAGAAAACATTAGATGGGAAAGGAAATTTCAGGCATTGAAGAAAGTATAAAAGAAATGGATACCTCAGTCAAATAAAACGTTAAATCTAAAAAGGTCCAGGAACAAAACATTCAGTATGTATGAGATACTATGAAAAAATAAATCTTAGAGTAATATTGTAATAGGAGAGGAAACATAAGTCAAAGGTACAGAAAGAATTTTCAACAAAATCACAGTAGAAAATTTCCCTAAAGTATAGAGTAAGGTACATACCAAGGTATAAGAATCATAGAGGACACCAAATAGAATTGACCAGAAAAGATATTCCCCATGACATGTCAGAATCAAAACGCTAAATGCACAGAATAGAGGAAAATTATTAAAAGGTGCAAAGGAAAAAGACCAAATAACATGAAGGCTGACACATTAGAATAACATCAGACCTACATAAAATACTAAAAGGAAAACTCCAACTCACAGAAGTTAGCTATATCCACAAAAACAGAGCCAATAGATTATCCCACACCAGCAAATTCCAAAGAAGGAAAATACACAATACCACCACTAACAACAAAAAGAAAATTAATAGGAACTATCAATCATTGGTCATTAATATCCCTTAATATCAGTGGACTAAATCTTCTTATAAAAAGACAGAGGATAACAGATAGGATATGAAAACACAATCCATCCTTCTGCTGCATAAAAGAAACACACTTCAACTACAAAGATATTCATTATCTCAGAATAAAAGATTAGGAAAAGATTTTCCTATCAAATGGACCTAAGAAACAAGCTGGTGTAGTTATGTTTATATCTAACAAAATAGACTTCAAACTAAAATTAGTCAAAAGAGATGAAGAAAATCATTTCAAATTCATTACACAAAAAAAAATCCTTCAAAATGAAATTTCAATTGTGAACATTGATGTTCCAAATACAAGGGCATCCTCATTTATAAAAGAAACATTACTAAAACTTAAATCACACATCAAGCATCACATACTAATACTGGGAGACTTCAAAATACCACTCTCACCACTGTACAGGTCTTCCAGATAGAAACTTAAGAGAGAAATAAAGGATCTAACAGATGTTATGACCCAATATCTATTATGGCTTAACAGACATCTATAGAGCATTCCACCCAAACACAAAAGAATATACCTTCTGCTCGGCACCTCATGAATCCTTCTCCATAACTGACCACATACTCAGTAACAAAGCAAATCTCAACACATAGATAATTCTTTGTGTCTTATCAGACCATCATGGCTTAAAGTTAGAATTCAACAACACTAATTGCAGAAAGCCCAAAACTCATGGAAACTAAACTAAACTAAACAATGCTCAATTGGGTCAAGGAAGAAAGAAAGAAATTAAAGACATCCTAAAATTCAATGAAAATGACCACAAAACATACCCAAACTTATGAGACATAGTGATAGCAGTGCTAAGAAAAAGGTTTGTAGCACTTAAATGTCTACAAAAAGAATCTGGAAAATTCCCAGATTAGTGAATTAACTGAACACCTGAAAACCCTAGAACAAGAAGCAAACTCATCCAGGATGACATAGACAACATGAAATAATCTAACTGAGAGCTGATATCAATAACATAGAAACAATGAAAACAATCCTAAGAATCAATGAGACAGTATTAGTTCTTTGAGAAAATCAACAAAATAAACAAACTTTTATCCAAACTAAGTAAAAAACAGGAAGAGAATATCCAAATTAACAAAATCAGAAATAAATGTGGGACATAACATTAGACACAGAGAAAATCCAGAGAAAAATCAGGTCATACTTCAAAAATCTATACTCTAAAAGATTAGAAATCTTAAAAAAATTGAGAAATTTTCTGAATAAGTATCACTTACCAAAATTAAGCTCAGACCACATAAGCAGATTAAATAGACCTATATCTGCTAAGGAAACAGAAATTGTCCTCAAAAGTCTCCCAACCAAAAAAAGTCCAGGACCATATGGTTTCAACAAAGAATTCTAATAGATTTTCAAAGAAGAACTAATTCCAATATTCCTCAAATTGTTCTAAATGACAGGAACAGAAGGAACTTTGCCAAACTGTTTTTCAGAGACTTCAGTTATCCTGATTTCCAAACCACACAAAGACACAACTAAAAAAGAGTATTATAGACTACTCACCCTCATGAACATAGATGGAAAAAATACTCAATGAAATAATAGCAAACCAAATATAAGAACACATCAGAAAAAAAATATCTTCCAGAGATGTAGATATGATTCAATGTACAAAATCCCTTCAATGTTATCCATAATGTAAATAAAGTGAGAGAAAAAATCCCACAGGATCATCTCACTAAATGCTAAAAAAGTTTCTGACAAAATTCAACACTCCTAATCATAAAGGTCTTGGAAAGAGCAGGGATAGACAGAGAATGCCTAAATGAAACAAAGGAAATATACAGCAAGCCCAAAGGAAGCGTCACACTAAATTGAGAGAAACTCAAAGCAGTCCCTCTGAAATGAGGAAAAAGGCAAAGCTGTTGAGTCTCTTCATATGTAGTCAATACAGTACTTGAAGTTTGAGCCAGAGTAATAAGACAAAAAAAGAGAGATTAAGGGCTAAAAAACTGGAAAAGAAGTCTAGCTTTCACTCTTGCTGATGATTTGATAATATACATAAGTGTCCCAAAGAATACCACCAGGAAACTCCTACACCTGACAAAAACCTTCAGTAAAATATCAGGATACAAAATTAACTCAAAAAAATCAATAGCCCTCCATTATACAGACAATAAATGGACTGAAAAAGAAATCAGAGAAACATCACCCTTTACAATATCTTGGGGTAACTCTAACCAAATAAGAAAAAGACCTGTATGACAAGAACTTTAAACCTTTTAGGGATGAAATTGAAGAAGAAATTAGAAAATGGAAAGATCTCCTATGCTCTTGGACAAATAGGATTAGTAAAAAGGCTATCTTACTAAAAGTATTTTACACACTCAATGCAATTCCCATCAAAGTCACAGCACAATTCTTCACAGACCTTGAAAGAACACTAATTCAAATATCCAAAAATTAAAATAGTATAGCCAAGACAGTCCTGTAAAAGAAAGAAAGCTCTGGAGGCAACACAATCACTGACATCAAACTCTACTGTAGAGCTACAATAACGAAAACAGCCTTGGCTGTTTGTTGATTTTCTCAACAGTATTGGCATAAAAACAGAAGGAGGACCAATGGAATCAAATTGAAGACCAGGATATCAACATACAAGTATGAACACCTGATTTTTGACAAAGAAGATAAAATTATCTAATAGAAAAGAAAAACTTCAACAAATTGTGCTGACATAGCTGGATATCCACACACAGAAGAATGCAAATAGCTCCATATATATTCCCATGTACAAGACCAAATGGATCAAGGACCTCAACATAAAACCAACCATACTGAACCTCATAGAAGAGAAAGTGGGAAGTATCCTTGAATGCATAGGGACAGTAGACCAGTTTCTAAATATAACTCCAGTGGCACAGAAACTGAGAACAACAATTAATAAATGGGACCGCCTGAAACTGAGAAGCTTCTGTAAAGCAATGGACATGGTCATCGAGACAAAGCAACAGCCTATAGAATGGGAAAGGATCTTCACCAACCCCACATCTTACAGAAGACTAATCTTCAAAATAGACAAAGAACTAAAGAAATTGGACATCAAAAGGACAAATAATCCAATAAGAAATTGAGAACTTTCAACAAAGGAATATCAAATGGTAAAAGATGCACAATATCTTTAGCCCTCAGAGAAATAGAAATTAAAACAACTCTGAGATACCATCTTACACCTATGAGAATGGCCAATATCAAAAACACCTTATTCTGGAGAGGATGTGGTATAAGGGGAACACTCTTCCATTGCTGATGGGAGTGCAAACTTGTACAGCTGCTTTGTAAATCAATATAGTGATTTCTCAAAAAATTAGAAATTGATCTACCTCAAGATCCAGCAATATCAGTCTTAGGCATATACCCAAAGATTCTCAATCATACCACAAGGATATTTACTCAACCATGTTTATAGCAGCATTATTTGTAGTTGGCAGAACCAGGAAACAACCTAGATGCCCCTCAATTGAAGAATGGGTAAAAAATGTGGTACATTTACACAATGGAGTAAGAAAGAATAAGGAAAATGTGGTACAATGGAATAAGAAATAATGGCATCTTGAAATTTGCAAGGAAATGGATGGAACTAAAAAAAACATACTGAGTGAGGTAACCCAGGCCCAGAAAGACAAATATAATATGTACTCACTCATAAGTGGCTTTAAAACATAAAGCAAAGAATAGCCAGCCTGTATTCCACAACACTGGCGAACCTAGATAACAACAAAGACACTAAGAGAGAAATATGTGGATCTGCCTAGGAAGGAGAAAAAGACAAGATCTCAGTAAACTGGGAGCTAAGTGGGCATGGAAGAAATTTGGAAGGGAAGAAGAGAAGAAGGAAGCAAAGTGAGGAAAATGTATAGCTCAATTAAAAATAATGAAGTATATTTAAAAAGAAAAGGAAAGGCTAACCACACCCAAGGAAACAAAAGGAATAAAAGTTCCAGACAAGCAAATCAGAAGGAAGAGGAGCTGTACCACAACAATAAATAACAAAAATCAACAAGCACTGCTCATTGATAACTTACAGCATCAATAATCTCAACACCCTAATAAATAACACAGACAAACAGATTTGTTTTAAAAACAGGATCCATTGTTCTTCTGTATCCAAGAAATATACCTTAGCATCAAGTATAGTATCTCCCCAACAATCCTGGGTAAAAGGATAGAGAAGGATATTCAAAGCAAATGTACCTACTGGTGTAGTCATTTTAATATTGGGAAAAATAGACTTTAAGCCAAAACTAATTAGAAGAGATAGGGAAGGACACTATAGAGGTAAATTGAAGACAAAAATCTACCAAGAGGATATTGAAATTCTAAATATTTATGCACCAAGGGCACCCAAGTTCATAAAATAAATATAACTACAGCTAAATCACATATTGACCATCACACACTGATAGTGAATGACTTCAATACAGCCATCTGGTCAATAGGTAATTCAGATAAAAACTAAACAAATAAATACTAGAGGTAAACAACATCATAAAACAAATATACCTAGTATATACTTACAGAAAATTTCACCTTAACATAAAATAAAAATAATTTATTGTCTTCTCAGTGACTCCAAGAACTTTATCCAGAATTGACCACAGACACAAACAAATTTCAACAGATACAAGAAAATTGAAATAACACCCTGCATCCTATCTGACCACCACAAAGTAACACTGGATGTCAACAGTACAGAAGCAACAAACTTCCAGAAACTGAAAATCTCACTGAATGAAAAATGGGCCAAAACAGAAATTTAAGAAGATATGAAAGCATTATAGAATTTAATGAAAATGAAAACACAACACACCCAAACCTATGAGACACAATGAAGGCAGTTCAAAGAGCAAGTTCTTAACACTAAATATATATCAGGGGGAAAAAAGGAGATATCTCATGTAACTAACTTAACATCACACTAAAATCTCCAGAACAAATGAAGAAATAACACCTAAAAGGAGTAAAAAGCATGAAATAATCATACCCAGGGCTGAAATCAATAAGATGGAAATAAAAACAAACAAACAAAAACATTATAAATGATCAATGAATCAAAGAGAAAATCAGTAGTAAGGGTTTGATAAACCTTTAAATAAATTAACTGAAAGTGGGAGTACGATGATCCAAATTACAATATTAGAGATAAAACAGGAGACATCACAAGAAACACAAAGGAAACCCACAGAATCATAAGGACAAATTTTAAGAATTTGTACTTCACCAAGTTAGGAAACCAAAAAGATATGAATAAATTTCTTGATATGTACCACCTACCAAACTTAAAGTTCAGATGAACAATTTAAACAGACATATATCAGCTACTGAAATAGAAGTAGTCACTAAAAGTTTTCTAACAATAACAACAAAAGTCCATGGACAAATGGAGTCAGCTCAAAATTTAATGAACCTTTCAAAGAATTGATGCAATACTCATGAAATTATTCCACAAAATAGAAACAGAAGGAACATTACATGTTTCTTTTTAAGTGTCCACAAAAATTGCCCTAATAGGAGAACCACAAAAATACCCAACAACAACAAAGAAAGAGAATTATAGACCAATTTCCATTATGAACATAGATGCAATAATTTTCAATAAAACACTTGAAAGCTGAATCCAAGAACACATAAAAAAGATCATCCACCATGATTAAGAAGGCTTCATCCCAGAGATTCAAGGATGGTTGTAACCCATCATATAAACAGACTAAAAGAAAATATTCACAAAATATTAGCTTTCTTCCTTTTAGCCTTCTTCCCACAAATAAAGTTTTGAGTACCTCTAACCAAGCAAGTGAAAGACTTGTATAATAAAACTATAAGACATTAAATAAATAAATTAAAGAAAATATAAAAAGATGAAAAGATTTCCCATGCTCACATTTCAGTAGCATTAACAGTGAAAATGGCCATTTTACTAAAAGCAATTCCTGTCAAAATTCCAACATAATTCATCATAGAACTTGAAAAAACAACTTCCACCCTCATGTGCTCCTTAGTCACCATTCTATTGCAGTGAGGAGAAACCATTGAACAAGGCAGTTATTACAAGAGAAAGGATTTTATTTTGGGATTGCTCATAACTTCACAGATTTAGCCCATTATCATCATGTTAAGACGTATGGCAGAATGAATTCAGACGCTGGAGCACAAGCTAAGAACTAATTACTGTAAGCAGAGAAAGAGAAACTCTGGGCTTGGCATGGACTTTTGAAACCCCAAGGGCCACCCCTAGTGACACATTTCCTTTAATAAGACCATGACTCTTTATAACTCTAATGTTCCTAAATAATACCACTCTCTGGTGACTAAGAATTCAAATATAAGTGTCTTTAGGGAATGTTCTTATTCAAGCCACTACATTTCTAATCCTTGAATCCCATAGGTTTAAAAACATATCATATTGCAAAAATTTGTTCAGTTCAACTTTAAAGTCCTTGTAGTCTATCATAGTCTTAAAATTATTTAAAAGTCCAAAGTTCAACATCTCTTCTGAATCTCATGGCAATCTCTTAACTCTAGTCTTCTATAAAATTAAAATAAAAAAAGAAGATCACATAATTTCAACATACAATGGCACAGAATATATATATCTATGTATATATGCATATGCATATATATATTAGTATTCCATAAAGTAAGGGAGGAAAGGAAACATAATGAAGAAATAACAAAACAATGTAAGTTCAAATCTCAGCAGGAAAAAACTCTGAATTCTAAATTTTATACCTATTTGATGTCAAGTGCTCTTCAGATTTCCAAAAGTTTTTCAACTTTGGTGGTTACAGCATATTTCTTTTTCTTGGGCTGGTTTCACACCCAGTGTGTTGTTATCCTGAGTACGTGACTTATTTCTTTGGCATCTCCAATATTTTGCAGTTTCCAATAGAACCAAGATTTCACCTTCACAATTTCACACAACAACCTCTGTGGACTCCTTGCAGGGACACTTCTGACACATGCCTGGCCTTGGTGGATTTCCTAAGCCAAGGAGGGAGATTCTACAACCCTTTTATTGTATTTTTTTTTTACTATAAAGCCAGAGCCAAGTTGCTGAATTTTCCAAATTCTGCTGCTTACTAGGCATAGAACTTGCCTCCCTCCTTGAATTACATTTTCATCAGCTTTCTGTTGAAGTTGGTTAAGGTTTTCTTTATTTCCTTCCTACAAATTGAAAGCTTAGCTGGTTGGGGTCTTTTCCTAATGTCATCATTCCTTTTATTTCATTAACACCAGGGTTCTCTTTAAATTTTTATCTCCTTGAGCACTGGAATTCCTAGTACTCCTTTTGTCCTCAGACTGTACATTTTCTATTTTTCCTTGCTCAGCTTGCTCCTTTTCATTATAAATATGACAATGCCACTAATCTAAAACTCCTCTATTTACTCTTAAGTAGATTTTCAGTACAGGGGAAAAGAGTAGTCACATTATTTGCCAAATATCACAAGAATGGTCTGTAGGCCACTTAGTAATATCCTTCCCTTCTGAGACATTTTGAGCCAGGCCATCATATGTTATACTGATCACAGCATCAGATCTTCAAAGCTCCTATTAATAAGGCCAATTAAGCACTGTTTAAAGAACTTAACTGCTTTTCTAACCAAAGTTCCAAAGTCCACATTCCACTAAAATTCAGCCTGGTCAGGCCTGTCAGAGCAATACCCCATTCCCAATAACAATTTATATCTTAGCCATTGTTCTACTGTTGAAAGCAGACACCAAGACCAAGCAAATATTATAAGAGAAAGCCATTTACTTGAGAGCTTACTCCCAAGTTTCAGAGGTTTAGTTCAGTATTATCATGGCAGGAAGCATAGTGGCATGCAGGCAGAGGCTGAAGCAATAGCTGAGCACTACATCCTAGTATACAGGTCGATAGAGACAAACTTTGGTCTTGACATGGACTTTTGAAAACCACCCCCCAGTGACACACTTCCTCCAACAAGGTCATATCTTATAGTCCTTCTAATCCTTCCAAATAGTGCCACTCACCAGTGACTAAGCATTAAAATACATGAGCTTTGGGAGCATGTATTCTTATTTAAACTACCAAAATGTTGAAACACAAACACACACACACACACACAAAATCAGGATACCTAAAACAATCAATCCTGAGTAATAAAAGAACTGCTGGAGGTATCACCATCCCCAATATTAATTACTCTACAGATCTATAAGAATTTTTAAAAAAAATTGCATTGGATCTCCCGCTATCAGTCCAGAGTCAGTGAGCTCCCACTAGCTCAGGTCAGCTGTTTCTGTGGGTATCCCCATCATGGTCTTGACCCCTTTGCTCATATTATTGCTCCTCCCTCTCTTGGGCTGGCCTCCAGTAGCTCAGCCCATTGCTTTGCTGTAGATCTCTGTATCTGCTTCCATCAGTTGCTGGTTGAAGTTCTATGATGAAAATTAAGGTAGTCATCAATCTGATTATAGGGGAAGGCCAGTTTAAGTGTCTTCTCCACTGTTGCTTAGAGTCTTAGCTGGGGTCATCCTTGTGAATTCCTGTGAATTTCCCTAGTGCCATGTTTCTTGCTAGCCCTAAAGGCTCCCTCAATCAGGATAGATCTGTACTTTCTCTCCTTCACTGTCCTTCCCCCTTCTTGGGCAACCCACTCCCTCATGTTCTACTCCTCCCCCTGCTTCTTGCCTCCTCTTCCGTTGTCCCTTCTTCCTCCCTCCTAATTTTCTCAGGAGGTCTTGTCTGTTTCCTTTTCTCAGGGGGATCCATGTATGTCTCTCTTAGGGTTCTTTTTGTTACCTAGATTCTCTGGTATCATGGACTATGGGCACAGGAGATCACTTCCTAAATATAACATCACTGACTCTGGACTGATAGCGGGTGAACCTGCACAGGACCAGACTAGGTCCACTGAATGTGAGAGACATTTGTAAGGCTTGGGCAGTCTGTGGGGCCACTGGCAGTAAGACCAGGATTTATTCCTAGTGCTTGAACTGGCATCTAGGAACACATTGTTTTTGGAGGGATACTTTGCTCAGTCTAGATAGAGGGGAGAGGGTCTTGGTCTTGCCTTGAAGTGAAATGTCTGACTTTGTTGACACCCTATGGGAAGCCTTACCCTTTCTGAGGAGTGGATGGGAGGGCAGAGTGAAAGGAAGGGTGGAGTGGGAGGAGGGGAGGAAGTGGGAACAGGGATAGCTATGTAAAAATGAGAAAAGATTGTATTTAAAAATTTCTTAATAAAAAAGCATTCCATAAAAAAATGCATTGGACATAAAAAAGAGACATATTGATCAATAGAATCAAATTGAAGACCCAGATAT
This sequence comes from Ondatra zibethicus, assembly GCA_004026605.1. NCBI lineage: Eukaryota > Metazoa > Chordata > Mammalia > Rodentia > Cricetidae > Ondatra > Ondatra zibethicus. The sequence continues at coordinate 46,164 of PVIU01007950.1, read as the reverse complement.
AAACCTACACAGATACAAACAGAAGTCAGAAATAGACACAGAAAAAAAAAAGACAGCATCTTCAAAAAATGATGCTGGTTAAACTGGATGGCTGCATGTATAGCATGTAAATAGATCCATACTTATTGCCCTGAACAAAACAACTGCAGAGAGATCAAAGACCTCAACATAAAACCAGAGAGAGTAAATCTGATAGAAAGGAGAGTGGGGAACAGTCTGGAACTCATTTCATACTGAACATAACACTGATATCACAAGCACTAAGAACAACAATTAGTAAATAGAACCTCATGGAACTGAAAAGCTTCAATAAAGCAAAGGACAAAACCATTCACATAAAATGGCAGTCTACAATATGGGAAAGGATTTTACCAACTATACATTAGAAGACTAATATCTAAAATATATAAAGAACTTTTAAAAACCTAGATATCAAGAAAGCAACCCAATTTAAAAATAGAGTACAGATATAAACAGATAATTCTCAAGAGAAGAAACACAAAGAGCTGAGAGGCACTTAAAGAACTGTTTAATGTCATTAATGATCAGGGAAATGCAAATCAAAACTACTTTGAGATTTCATCTTATACCTGTCTTGAGACCGTTCATGCTCTCAAGAATGTTATTGGGTACAAACTGGTATAACCACTGTGGAAACAGCTGTGGCAGTTCCTCAGGAAGATGAAAATATATCTACATAAATGTCCATGTATATCACCCTTGGGCATATACCCAAAGGACTCTACATCCTACTACAGGGACACTTGGTCAACCATGTTCATTGTTGCTCTATTTATCATAGGCAGAAATTGGAAACAACTTAGGTGTCCATCAAGGATAAAGAAAATGTCTACATTTACATAGTAGAAAATTACTCAGCTGTTAAAAGAACAAAATCATGAATTTCACAAGTATATGGGTGACACTAGAAAAAAATCTAGTAAGGTAACCCAGGTCCAAAATGACAAATACAGTTTATATTTGCTTATCTGTGGAAGTTATCTGCTGTCTTAGTTGGGGCTTCTACTACTGTGGAGGGACACCATGGCCAAAATAGTGGTATAGGAGGTCCTTCTGCATTTGTATTGCTTTCATTGGTTGAATAAAGAAAACTGCCTTGGCCTTTTGATAGGGCAGAAATCAGGTAGGTGGGGTAGACAGAATGGAATGCTGGGAGAGAGAAGGCAGTGTGGCAGATGCCATGTTTCTCCTGCCTGAGATGGACACTGGTTAGACTCATTCCGGTAAGCCACAGTCAAGTGGGTGATACAAATTAATGGAGATGGGTTAAATAAATTTGTGAGAGTTAGCCAATAAGAGGCTAGAACTAATGGGCCAGGCAGTATTTCAATGGATACAGTTTCTGTGTAATTATTTCGGGAGTTAAACTAGCCAGGAGCCGGGAACATGGCCAGCACCTCTTACTACAAATTGGCGCCCAACGTGGTTGACTGACTCCACATAAAATTTGAGAGAGGTTCAAAAAGAATACAAAGTTTAACAGAGTTTTTGCTGTTTGCTACTGGGGTGCCACAGAGAAAATTTCCTCACTCAGCAGCCGCAACAGTAAAAAAGCCACAGCAGTTTTAAAACGCCAGCTTTCTGCCAGCACAGTCTCTGGATCTTGCGGGAGACAGAGAATTTGGATGGGGTTTTATGGCTAAAGTGCTACGGCTTGCTTGATGGCAATGTGGACTGCTGCCTGACTGGAACTGTGCATGGCTCAGGGGCACCAAATGGCTCTGAAGTAGGAGCAGCTCTGCCATGCTGACCTGTGCCGATCTCAGGCTGGAACTATTGTAATTATCATAATAACAGCACAGTTAAGGTTTAGACTGGGCACTACATGGTGCAACTTAAGTTTATAAGACATGCTTAGCATTTTAAGAAGTGCTCCTGGATAGTAAAGAATTACAGATTCACAATAGGACAGATTCATACATGAAAGACCTCTAAATGGGTCACACTGTTGAATAAAGGTACATAGTAGGCTTAAAAGAGAAAAGAAATATAAAAAAGAGTATAGAGAGATGCTTTAAAAAAAGGGTAAAGTCTTTAAAGAGACAGAGTAAAGTGATAGAGTAAAAATAAGCTGTGTAAAAATGGAAAATTCACAGAGAGCCCGGATTCTGTATATTATTGTGTTTTCTTTGAATATTTTGACTGTAAAGGAGCTAAGTACAGAGAGAATTTTCATTGTATGGGCTGCTAAACCAAACCAACATATATGTTCTAAAGTTATTATGACTTCAGAATTTGGGTCTAAGAATATGATGCTTTGGAAAAGAGGTTCTTCTTTTGTTTTCACAGAGGATGAGACCCTGTGGATTCCTTCTAGACCAATATGGTATGATAGAGCACACACCCCTGAAAGGTCACTGTGAACAACTTTAGAAAATTACTTCAACTGGTGACTGAGATGAACCTAGCACACAGGATGCACCATAAGAGACCTGATTAACAGTGCCCCCATACAGCAGGAAGAAGTTTATTAATGTTCTTTTACATTTAAAGGGGGATATGATACAGATATGAATAATTTGCATTGGTATGGATTTTGCTTTATTGATATAAATTTAAGGTCAATTTTGTTATATGTATATGTATTTCTGCTCTTGATTTAGGTATTGTGATTGTGTAGTTCACTTATAAATGTAATGTAATTATGAAATATAGGTCATTAATGGATAATCATTGATAATAGTCAAGCTTATAGTCATGTTAGTTAGATTTCCTAGATATATAGAGGTATATTTTAGTTATATAGACATTCTTCATATCTCTCAAAGACTACAGAATATGGCATTTTAAATGTTTTAATAACTTAGGGCTTTTTCATGACATGTCTGCTCCTGGCAGCACCAATCTACTTCAAGAGGAAAATAGGCATCGAAGAGACTCCTTATGGAGTTTGCTAGCCATTTGGGCAAGAAACTGCTCTTGCTTGGACTGTTGCATAAACTGGACATGAAGAACCCACAGAGAGAGGACTGCTGAACTTGCCTAAAGGTGAGATGATCCTTTAGGGTTCCTGATTCATGAAAGAGTCTGTGAGACATTCTGCAGGATACAGAAGAAAGTAACTGAACTGTCTTTGAAATTTCCTGCTTTATGAAAAATTCTGCTGGATACTATTGGCCTGTAGCCTGAAGATGCCCCAACAGTACAAAATAACTTTGGGTACTGTACAGGCAGCGAGATGTCTCTTTCATTTCTAGAGTTTGGAAGTTGCTTATTTCTTGTTTACTTAGGTAATATTTTATCCTTCTGGAGTCTTTGATGGAGTTGAAGAATGGATTGTTATAGTTTTCCTTTGTTATGATAAAAGATAAAATAGATATAAATATTGTAACTGTAATTCTTGCTTGATAACTGTTTTGTTATATGTAATTTTACTATGTTAAAATGAAAGCCTTTCTCTTTTTTTGTTTTAACAGAAAAAGGGGAAATGGTGTAGGAGGTCCTTCTGAATTTGTATTGCTTTCATTGGTTGAATAAAGAAAACTGCCTTGGCCTTTTGATAGGGCAGAAATCAGGTAGGCAGGGTAGACAGAACAGAATGCTGGGAGAGAGAAGGCAGTGTGGCAGATGCCATGTTTCTCCTGCCTGAGATGGATGCTGGTTAGACTCATTCCGGTAAGCCACAGTCAAGTGGCGATACAAATTAATGGAGATGGCTTAAATGGGCCAGGCAGTATTTCAATGGATACAGTTTCTGTGTAATTATTTCGGGATTTAAGCTAGCCAGGAGCTGGGAACACAGCCCGCGCCTCTTACTACACAATAGCTCTTAAAACATTTAATAATGGTGGTTTATATTTTCAGAGGTTTTGTTCATTGTCACAAAGGTGCAACATAGTAGTATGTAGGCAGACATGTACTGGAAAAAGAGCTGAGAATGAGCTACATCTTGACGTGCAGGTAACGGGAAGTGGACGGAATGTCACACTGAGTAAAGCTTGAGCAAAGAAGCCCTCAGAGTCTATTCTCACAGTGACACACTTCCTCCAACAAGACCACACTTATTACAACAAAGCTACACCTCCTAATAATGCCAATCTCTATGAACTTATGGGAGCAAATTACATTCAAATTACTACATTCCACTCCTTATCCCATAAGCTTGTAACAATATCATAATGCAAGATGCATTTAGTTCAACTTCAGTCCCATTTTTTTACAGTCTCAACAATGTTTAAAAGTCTCCCCTGAGATTCATACTATCTCTTAAATGTAATCTCCTACAAAATCAAAGTTAAAAAATCTATCATATACTTTCAACATATAATGGCACAGGGTATACATTAACCATTCCAAAATGTAGGGAAGGGAGCATAGTGAAGAAATATTGGAACAAAGGAAGACTAAAAACCAGGTGGGCAAACTCCAAACTTTGCATCTCCATGTCTTATATCAAAACATTCTTCAGATCTCCAACTCCTTTAACCTTTGTTGAATGCATCATGCTTCTTTCTCTCAGGCTAGTTCCACTCCTCGTTAGCAGTTTTCCTGGGAAGGGATCCTATGGTATTGGCATCTCTAACATCTTGGGTTCTCCTAGGAAATCCAGGCTTCAACTTCACAGCATAACACTATGCCTTCCTAGGCCTCCATTCAGGGACACCCTAGCACATGAATGGCCTCAGGGGTTTTATTTATGCATGGAGGCAAATTCCATAACTCCCTTCTTCTCTCCTTAAAGCCAGAACTGCCACATGGTCAAAACTGCCAAATTCTTCTGTCTACAGAGACTGGAACATGACCCCTTGTTCAATTACATCTTTACCAGCTTTCTGTTTCTGATGGCTTCCTTCAATGCCTAAGCTTAGATGTAGACCAGACTGACTGTAAACTCAGAGATCTGCCAGCGTCTGCCTTCCTAGTGTTGGGATCAAAGGGATGTGCTACCATACCTGGCTCTAAGCCTTTTTTCAAATTCCTTTTCACAAGTTGGAAACTTAGCTGGGTGGAATATCACCCTGAAGTCACTACTCACTTTAAGTCTTAATATGTTTATCTCTATGACCACAGGACTTAGCACCAATCTACTTCCTGGTCCTTCTTTCTCCTCAAATTGTACATTTTGTATTTTTCCATTTATAAGCTTGTTCCTTTTCTAATAATCACATGTCAGAGCCTATACTAAGCCAATTACATTCAAACTGCCAAGTCTTGGATCACCAGAGCATAATTCATATAAGCACAGTGGTTGGGTATAGAGTAAATGACTGAGGGGGATGGAAGAATATCCCTAAGAAGAGAAAGCCGACTGTATTATTATGAATGAATGTGGGGGCTGGCCTGGAAAAGGAGGATGCTATAGGGAAGAAAGAAGAAAAGGGGTGTAAGGGAGAAATATAGAGAGTGACAGCTGAAACTAAGTGCCATTTGAGGGATCGTATACACCTAATAAAGTATAAGCATCTTAAAATATATACATATATGAAATAAATCTAAATTGGAATCACCAAATGACAGGGAAGATAAAGTCCCAAGTAGACATCTCACACCACAAAATCAAAACCCCAGTAGCAGGAATGTATTATATCTAAGTTTTTGGCCAAAGTATACTCATGGAAACTCTCAAACAACACAATCTATTACCAAAGTCATTGGGTACTCTCCACTAAGTAGTGATGATAATATTCTAGAAAGACAACATTCACTGAACATGGAGAAGCCTAGTGGATTCCTACTTAGAGGCTTCACCATTACTATCTAGTGTTTGTGATACTAGAAGTCACTTAGCACACTCTATATGGAGAAAAATAAACAACAACCCAGATATAAACCCTACAATACACAATGATGACTGGCCTGGTGATATGTAGGTAGCACAAGGGTTAATACAGTAACCAACCACTGTCTGACTAGTATTAAGCCCCACTCCATAATATGGAACCCAAACTTGACACTGTCCAGGTGGCCATGAACCTAAGATTAGATAGGGCATAGACCTAGGGGGAAACTCAATACTACTGTTCTGCATAAAATGACTCCTAATAACATTCTGGCACAGTTATAGATCAGTATCTTGCTCAGAAATCATCATGCAGTAGGTAGGAAAAAATAGAGAGACCCATAACTGGGTAATGTGCAGGGATTGTGCTTGGAATACTCAGCCCTAATGTCTCCATCAAATCCTCCGCACCCCATGCTTAGGGAACTCTGTGAGAGAGGAGATAGAAAGTCTGTAAAAGTTGTAAAGCATAGAGGACAGCAAGGAAACAAATCCTTCTAAACACAGAAGGATCACTGTACATATAAACCTGGAGACTGTGGCAGCACACACAGGGTCTGGCAGGTCTGCACAAACTGAAGTTCCAGTGCTGAAATGTGAAATCAACAAAAATCTCCACTCCTAATTCAGCAACTATTTCCAAGTTATAATCACTCTCAAAGGAAAAATTCTCTTCAATGCAGTTTCACTGGATATACAAGCTAAACATAAGGGCAGACACTATGGCCAGCAGTAGATAGACAAAACAAAGTGAATTCAGGCATTTTTGAAGTTTGTTCGTCTCACGATGCTTTTCCTGGGTCTTATTATTTGTTTCAATTTGCAGGTCTTGACCAGCAGAACCATCTGGAGGGTAAGTGTGTCCCCACCCGTTGCCCGCCCAGACGCCCCAGGAATGGGGTGCAGGCACCCTCCATCCCCCTAAACCTTCTGGCCATTCGGCTGCAGGGCTTCTCCCAGCTGCTGGCTTTTTTGCTATCCCACCCCAGCTTGCCCCCAAGCTCCCCTTTCCATCTGCGGGGTCCTCCGATCTCACAAAGCAGCCTGCTTCAGGGATGAGGCTCTGGGGACAAGGTACTGAGTGCAGGGTAGCAGGAGTTTCTTTGTTCCACGGAGCTGCATTTACCAAGCCCACGCTTTTGCCGGCGATGTCCTTGGCCAGCAAGTGACCCTGATCTAGTAACAGCAGAACCATCTGGAGGAGCTGGCATCTACTAAGCTTGTGCTTTTGTCTGCGGGGTCCTTGGCCAGCAAGTGGCCCCGATCCAGTACCAGTAGAGCCATTCAAAGGGGGTCCTTAGAATCACCACCACAGCCTGTTTCAGGGATGAGGTGTCCTGAGAACCAACTCCAGTGCTGAGGGGACCTAAGAGAGGGCAGAACTAGAAAAATCCCCCAAGTACACAGTCAGTCACAACAAAAGGACCAAGCCACCCAGACTCTCCTGACCACATTCAAAAGAAAAGATGGGCAGGCACCAATGCAAGAATTCCTCCAACAACCTGAAAAGCAACATGATAACACCAGGATCCAGAGAATATGCAACAGGCAGACTTGAACAACCTAATCCAGAAGAAGTAGAAGAAATCGACTTTAGATGTAACATTATGAAAGTGATAGAGACCATTAAAGAGGATGTGAAAAACTCCTTTAGAGAAATGGATGAGAAGACTAACAAAAATTAGAAGAAATGAATAAGTCGCTCAGAGATACTCTAGAAAACCAAGAAAAAGCAATCAAACAGGTAATGGAAACAGTTCAAGACTTGAAAACCGAAATGCAGGCAATGAAGAAAACACAAACCAAGGGATGGCTGGATATGGAAAATCTGGGTAAATGAACAGGAACTATAGAGACAAGTATAACCAACAGAATACAAGAGATAGAAGAAAGAATCTCAGATGCTGAAGAAACAATAGAGAAAATAAACTCATTGATCAAAGAAAATGACAAATCCAACAAATTCTTAACACAAAACATCCAGGAAATCCGGGACACCATGAAAAGACCAAACCTAAGAACAATAGGGGTAAAAGAAGAAGAATTCCAGCTCAAAGGCCCAGAAAATATATTCAACAAAATTATAGAAGTAAACTTTCCCAACCTAAAGAATGATATTCCTATGAAAGTACAAGAAGCATACAGAACACCAAATAGACTGGACCAAAAAAAATCCCTTATAATACTCAAAACACAAAACATACAGAATAAAGAAAGAATATTAAAAGTGGCAAAGGAGAAAGGTCAAATAACATATAAGAAAAACCTATCAGAATTACACCTGACTTCTCTATGGAAACCATGAAAGCCAAGAGATGCCCAATCATACTACAAAAGCATTTGTGCAACTATGTTCATAGCAGCACTATTTGTAATAGCCAGAACCTGGAAACAACCTAGATGCCCCTCAATGGAAGAATGGATAAAGAAAGTGTGGAATATATACACATTAGAATACTACTCAGCGGTAAAAAACAATGACATCTTGAATTTTGCATGCAAATGGATGGAAATAGAAAACACTATCCTTAGGGAGATAACTCAAACCCACAAAGATGATTATGGTATGTACTCACTCATTAGTGGACTCTAGCCATAAACAAAGGACATTAAAGTTTATAGCTCACAAGCCTAGAGAAGCCAAATAGCAAGGTGAACCCAAAGAAAAACATCTATAGATCCTCCTGGAAATTGGAAGCAAACAAGATAGCCGGGCAAAAGTTGGAAGCATGGGAGTAGGGATGGGGTGGTGGTAGGGGTGGGGGTGAGCAAAGGGGAAAGGAGGAGGGAGAAGGAAGAAGGAAGAAGGGGAGGACTGGGGAGAGCTTGGGGGAGTGGGAGGGTGGAGATGGAGGAAGGGTGGATATTGGAGAAGGGAATTAGATATCTATATTAAGGCAGTCATTTTAGGATTGGCAAGAGACTTGGCTCTAGAGGGGATCACATGTGTCCACGAGGATGTCCCCAACTAGATACTTGGGCAGCAGAGGAGAGGGTGCCTGATCTAGCCTTGTCCCATAGTCACATTGATGAATATCTTGATCATCACCATAGAAATTTCGTCCAATGAATAGAGATAGAGACAGAGACCCACATTCACATCAGAGTAATGGACTGAGCCCCCAAGGTGCAGTTGAAGAGCAGAAGGTGGGAGAAGATGAGCAAGGAAGTCAGGACCAGGAGAGGCTGGTCCATCAACTGAGACAGTGTGCCTGATCTAATGGGAGCTCACCAAATCCAGCTGGACCAGGACTGAATGAGCATATGATCAAACTGGAATCTCTGAATGTGGCTGTCAATGGGGGCTGACAAAGAAGACAATGATAATGGCACTGGGTCCTATCTCTTCTGCATGTATTAGCTTTTTGGGAATTTAGTCTATATGGATGCACACCTTTCTAGGCCAGGATGGAGGGGGAGGGCCTTGGGCTTCCCACAGGGCAGGGTACCCTGCCCCCTCTTAAGGAAGCAGGGGTAGGGAGGAGGGGTGGGGTAGTGGGGGAGAGGGAGGGGACTGGGAGAAAGGGAGGAAGTGTAAATTTCTGAATGAAAAATAAAAGAATATGAAAAAATCTACTGTCATAAATCACTTTGTCCTTTTCTATTTTTGAATGTTCATCATTTCCTTTGATTTCTCATCTTTCTGGTGTTTAAACATGGGTGGGACCCTGAGCTCAGTCTAGACAATTATTTTGTTTTCATCCTGGCTTAACTAAATATTCTTAAATGTACTTTTTATTCTGAGGATTCCTAAATTTCTATTTCTAACTCATGCTTTCAACCTGAGTTCTTCCCTCCACCTCTTGGTACTTCATATCTACTTTTCAAGTATATGTAGCTTTCATTCTTTGGAATCCTTAATCCCCCAAATCTTCCCATTCTGAAAATAATGTGAAAAGTAATGTGAACCAAATGTTGAGAAAATGGACCCTCAATAGGAAAAATGAAAGTTTTTAGGCACTGACCATATAAATTACATGTGAATAATTCCAGGAACAACCAACTATTATTTAAGCAAAGCCAATAACTTCCAAAGGTTTTTATTGTTTACCTGCCAATAGAAACATACTTTGGTGCCAGGTGTAAAAATTCTGTGAAATAAACCCTGATGGTAGTATCTTATCAGATGTTTGCCAGCCTTGGAATATGAGGGAAAGGTTATTAAGCATGGGAGTGCTTTGTGTTACTGTGTACTCCTACTAGGAGGCATGGCATTAAAAGCAAAATTCAGTAGTAAGGACCTGTTGATTTACCAATTAGCCACACATATATACTCTAGTAAATATTTTCTTTGAAAATCTTTGTGATTAATAGGTACAAAAATATTATATAAAACTAATCAAGACTGTGCTGGCTCAATACCGAAGCAACCATGTCCAAGTTAGTTCTCATCATTGGTCTCAACCTCCTACTGAATGCCAATCTGGACTCTTCCTACCAGCTGATGTGTTACCTCAACAACTGGGCTCAGTATCAATCAGGTGTGGAGGAACAACCAGCTGAAAACACTCCTGTCCCTTGGATGTTGGAACTTTGGAGCTGCCTTTTTTGTCACTATGGTCTCTACTCCTGAGAGTCGGCAGTCTTTCATTACTTCAGTTATCAAATTCCTGTGCAAGTATGGCTTTGATGGATTGAAGTTATTTTGGCAGTATCCTGGCTGTCATGGAAGCCCTCCTAGGGACAAGCAACTCTTTACTGTCCTGATACAGGAAATACATAAAGCTTTTGAGGAGGAAGTTAGTAAGAATAAAATGCCCAGACTGTGGGGGTTGATGGTGCCATCTCCACAATCAAATCTAGCCCTGAGGTCCCGCAACTGTCACAAAATACATCGTGGACAAGTGGGAGAACAAAGGAGCAGCATCTGAGAGCTCATTGTTGGATTCCCAGCATATGGACACACCTTCATCCTGAGTGACTCTTCTAAAACTGAAATTGGTACACCTAGCAATCGTGGTGGCCCTACACAAAGAAAACTGGACTCTGGGCCTACTATGAGATTTGCACTTTCCTGAACAACGGAGGCACTCAGGTCTGGAATGCTGCTCAACAAGTGCCTTATGCCAACCGTGGTAATGAGTGGGTTGGCTATGACAACATCAAGAGCTTTCATATCAAGGCTCAGTGGATTAAGAAAAACAGTTTTGGAGGTGCCATGATCTGGACTATTGATATGGATGACTTCACTGGCTCTTTCTGTGGTCAGGGCACATTCTCCCTGACCTCCACCTTGAAGAAAGCCCTCAAAGTGCACAGTGCAGGTTGCAAAGTAACTTCTATTCCAGCCAGTGTGAATGGAAGAAGGAACAGAAGCTCTGAGGCCTTGGAGTCTGTGTTGCTGCTAAGTAGCAAATAACAGAAATACCATATGCTTCTTCCTGATTAGAATCATAGTCAAGAACTGCCAGAAAGAATATCTCATCAAGACCAGTCAACACTGCCGGGTCAGACATGAACACTATCTGTTACCCTTTCCCAGAGTCCCTTTCTAAGATCATCTTAATTCTACCCAATGTACTACAATAAAATCAACAGTCAGAAAAAAATAAATAAATAAATTTGCAGGTCTTTTGCTTGTATATTATAGTTTCTGATTTTGTTTTTATGGGTTTTTATGTGTGTTTCTTTATGACTCTCTTGCACTTTTGGTGGGGGGGGTATTTTTTATTTCTTTGTCCTATTCTAATTTATTTTATTGTATCTTATTTTATTTTTCTTTAGATGCCTATTTGTATTATAATAGGATAGAGAAGAAAAGGTGTGGATTTAGGTGGGTGGGAAATTGGGGAAGATATGGGAGGAGTTGGGGAGCAGAAATGGTAATCAGAATATATTGTATGAAAAATATCTACTCTCAATTAAAAAGAAAGGAAGAAATGTGGAATATATATATATATATATATATATATATATATAGTGAAATTTTATTTGCCCATAAAGAAATTTAATTTGCAGAAATTGAACACAATGGGAAAGCATTATGTTAAGTGAGGTAACCTGACTTAGAAGACAATATTCTTCCTCACATGCAGATCCTAGCCTCTGACTGCGACGTGTGCTTACACAAGTGGAATGAATAAATAAAGACTTGGATACTGGGGTCAATAGGACCACATAAAAACAACCTTTAAAACAGGAGATGAGGAAGACAATAGAACAACATGGAAGGGATAATGGGGCATCCAGTACAGTGCAGAAGAGAAGACAAAGAGAGGAAAGGGAAAATGTACCAAAATGAAACATATAAAGAAATCTCATATGGAAACATTACTTTTTAAACAAATTTGGAAAACAGTTTTGAGAGTCAATAAAGAAAGCAAAAAATCATCCAAATTGAATAATCAAACTCATTATCCTTTTGTCTGCTAATCTAATTTGGAGTAGGTACTAACTCATTCAAATACACTTACCAAAAAGACTAATGTGTCCCACAGCACAAGGTTGGACTATATCAGTTAAATCACTGTAGTCATTTTCCCAGTGAGCTTGCAGATGGAACAGTATACAATGTCTATAAATAACATACTTTTGGAATAATATTAACAAGATTAAAGGAGAAAATTGCAACCTTAAATGGGAGATTGTATCTTAACATGGGTTAATGAGGGACCGTAATTCCAGGTACATAGATACAGGAACAAAAACCAACCAGTGCACAGGAACTTGGACAAGATAGGAAAATACTGTTGATTTAGCAAGACACCTGGAGTGCATTAGGAGGAAAATCGTTAAATGGAAATGGGGACATACCAAGCAAAACTTTAATGTCAATTAGGTTTTATTTGGAATACAGTGATGAAACTCTGTGGTTATTTAATCAAGGGAATAATGCAATCAAAGATGTACACTGCATAATATTCCTAAGATGTTATGATAAATAAGAAGTACAGGAGAGTAGTTAACAGAAGCCTCAAAGTCTTCTGGTCTAGTTCAAAGAAGACTAAAAAACAAAATCAGGCTTTTTTTCTTCCAGTGGCTGCCATCAGGTGAGGCAAGATGGAAGAATACAAACACATCCAGGAGCCATGGCAGAAGAAGCAGGCCGAGATGATGTGCTTTCATCTGAGGATCCACCGCTGGCAATATCTCCAACTCTCTGCACTGCACCCAACCCAACCTAATAAAACGTGAAAGTTGGAGTACAAGGCCAAGCAAGATTATGTCATATACAGAATTCGTGTCCTTTGTGGGGCTACGAGTGCCCAGTTCCTAAGGGTGTGACTTACAGCAAGCCTGTTCATCATGGTACTAATCAGCTAAAGTTTGCCGGAAGTCTGTTAGTAAGGAGAGAGAAGAACACCATGGTGGGGCTTTGAGAGTCCCAAATTCATACTGTATTGGTGAAGATTCCAAATACAGACTCTTGGAGGTTATCCTCATTGATTCATTCCGTAAAGTCATCTGAAGGAATCCTGGAACCCAGTGGATCACCACACCAATTCACAAATACAGATGCTAATGCAAATACTGCCCACAAGAGCAGTAGCTTTGGAAAGGGGCACAAGTTCCACCACACTATTGATGGCTGCGGAGAAGGCACATTGCTCTCCACCATAATGTCTGTAAAAATTCATGCCCAGGAAACAATAAAGACCTGTTACCACTAATATACATAATGTCTGTAAAAATTCATGCCCAGGACACAATAAAGACCTGTTACCACTAATATACATAATGTTTGTAAAAATTCATGCACAGTAAACAATAAAGACCTGTCAAAAAAATCAGAAGAGAGGCTGAGGTGTTTTATGATACATAGAGAACTGTAAAGGCCTAGCATCTGTGATATAGAGGTAGTCACTACAGGTAAAGGATCACTAAAGGCAATGGAAATAAAAGCAAAAGGAAAGTTTCCAAATACAAAGTTTACACATCTTTCGGGCACTGGCAAGGTGGGTCAGAAGTTAAAGATACATTCTAGAATGTCCAGTTTCAAATAGTTTTATTTGTGAAAATTCAGAATGCAGATGAAACCTATGATGTTAAAGACAAAACAGAACATTAAAAGTTGGAGAATGTGCTAACAGAAAATAATCATCTTAAATACTAGCATAAGTATATATGTGTCACAGGCCATGAGAAGCAGGTGGCAACTAGTGTTCAATTGTCAACCCACCAGAGGCATGGTTATATGATGGAGTATTAATCCTGCCCCAGACAACGTCTGTAGGAGTAAAGACACTGAAAGTTGGTGTTCACTTTTGCTGAAGCAGCTTGGTGTCTCCCGTATACCTGCATTGTAGTGTGTAATCACATGTAATATGTATGTGTAATACCATGATTGAAATCCTTTTGTTTGTTTGGTTAGTTGGTTTTGTTTTTTGAGACAAATTTTCTCTGTAGCTTTGGAGCCTGCCCTGGAACTAGCTCTGGTAGACCAGGCTGGCCTCAAACTCACAGAGATCTGCCTGTCACTGCCTCCTGATTGTTGAGATTAAAGGCATGTGCCACCACTGCCCAGTTCTGTGTCACAATCTCATGGGCACATGCATCTATGGGTGGACAGGTAAATGACTTTTAATTTAGCTATATAGTTTTGATATAGAATATATACTGGGACATTCTTCATAACTGAATCTGTTTGTCCCACAAGGACTGTAGACATTTAAAAGCCCGCCTTCTTCTTCTGCTTACTAGATGGCTTCTCTCCTCCCTCCCATGTGCTGCCAGAAGCAGACATGTTTTACTGTCAAGAAAAGTATAAGTTCTTAAAACTTTTTAAATGCATATTCTGTAGTTCTTTGAAGTATTGAAGATTATCTAATTGAAGTATATGCCTGTATATCTAAAAAACTTAATGTGACTACAAATTGACTATTAAAATTACTATTTATTAATCTTTAACTTTATATTACATTTTTAAATGAGCTGTATGAGCTATATTATCTTAAACAAGAGTAGATATATACATACACACAATGTAACAAAATTGACCTTAAATTTGTAGCAATAGACCAAGATCCATAACAATGAAAAGTATTCCTCTCTATATCATATCCCTCATTTTTCTTTTCAGGAAGTGACTGTGCCCATTACTATAACCAACCCTTTTAAAATAAACATTTATAAACAATTATTTTGGGAATTAGGGCATGGTTTTCTGCAAATTGCTTCCTGCTCTTTGTTGGACAAAGTATTCTTAGGATTAATGGGGACTTTTCATGGGGTCTTTTTCCATCAAACCATAGTAGCCTGGGAGGAATCCACAGGTTTCTATCCTCTGTGTAAACAAAAATATAACTTCTTTTCCAAAACAACATATTCTTAGATTCAAATTTTGAAGACAAGGTACCTTTAAATTATATATGTTTGTTTTACTTAGCAGCCCCCAGAATCAAATATCTATCTCTCTACAGTCAAAAAATATCAAAGAAAACACAATAATATACATAATTCAGACTCTCTGTGTATTTTACATTTTTACATGGTTTATTTGTTTTTTATTATACTTACTGTGTCTATTCAAAGACTTTGTTTTATTTTAAAACTATTTATTTCTTTTCATAACTGTCTATACTCTTTTTTTCTCTCTCTCCCAAGCCTATGTACATTTTTAAAATACACTGTGTCTCAGTAGCTGTTTTACTTTCTGATATTTAGGCAAGCTTTATTTATTAAAATACGAATGAAATGCCACAACACAGAGACATATCTCTGCAATGGAAGTTACCTTTGTGCAGCTATCTTCCATTTGGCATGAGAAGCAGTCAGGAAAGGAGTATTATATAAGGATCACATTTGGGACTTTCAAAGATAAAGAAACATTCAAGCTCAGAGAATTGCTTTTGTTTTGCATATGTATACAAACTGGAAACTTAAGAGAAAAGAGGAGAGAACAGCAGAAGAAAAGCAAAGAAACTGATGCAGAAAACTGCATTACGGAGATTTCATTTTCACCCTCAGATTATTCTAAGTCCTGTGCTTGCTGTGAATCTTCTTCTGACCCCTGATGGGACACTGAGGCTGTAACTCAGAAGTCCCCTTTACATATGGGAAGTATCGGCTACATAAGATTATAAATAAATCTTTTACAGAAAGCAGAAAGTAATAAAATCAGACATTCTGTCCCTTACATGTACTTCCTTCTTGGGGATACTGAATAACAAACAGTCCACCAACAAACCTCTGTGGTCTCTTAGTAGGAGTACAGGATTATGTTTTGGTTTGTTTTGGTTTTCAAGACAGGATATCTCTGTGTCCTAAAACTCAAACTGTGTCCTGAAACTCAAACTGTAGACCAGGCTGGCCTCGAACTCAGAGATCCATCTGCTTCTGCCTCTCAGTGCTGGGATTAAAGGCCTTCACCATCATGCTTGGCTGTGCACAGGATTTTTAAAGACATCAGTTTCAGTATAATTTGGGAGAGATTGAGGACATTTGAACTGAGCTACATAATTAAATGCTGTCCTGTCAAGATGGTTCTCCATATCTTTTCCTTAAAATCAAATTATGGCTATACTTTAGAAATGTAGAATGCCTACAGAAATATATAACTTAAAGAACCATTAAGACCATATATAAAATATAAAATACACAAAATTTATATCAGGCTTATACACTAAAAAGTCCTAAGAAAAACTTGTGAAAAATTATCAAGATTCTCAATTACCCTATTTTCTATTTCCTGGATAAGTGTGCAGAAAGGGAGCAGAAACCAAATGCCAGACCTTCTGTCTTTAAAAAGCAACACTCCTTAAGGTCGGTGTATGTGCTAATGAAGCTCATGGTTTCTAGAAGGTATTGGGAAAGACAAGTAAGGAGTTGGTTAAAACCCCTTTGTAAACAGCACGGGAATCCTGTAGAAAAAACAGAAGAGAGTATACTCTGGAAATAAGGAAAATAGGAATAAATATCAGTTAATACAGTAATCACAAAATCTAATGTTAAACGTGATATATGTTATTGTGGTTTTTATTTAAACCTCTCTGTGCCAATTTGTATATTATACAATTATACTCTTTTCATTAGCTTCCTTATTATTTTCTATGAACATCTAAAATAAATTGATTTCTGATATTGAATCGTTTTTCTGATTTTGTTCCTTCAATAGACAGATTCAACAATCATCTAACATCTTAGACATTTCTTCTCCAAGAGTTGATTTTTTTATGTGCTAAAGAAACCCAGAGGGAATATTGTCTAAGGCATCACTTCATCCAGTGTAGGCCCATATTTCTATATGGTGTGGCAGCCAGGCTCTGAAGCCATAGGCCCCACCTGAGGTGGTCACGTAGCCCTGCAGACAGGCTGTCACTGCGCTAACAAAAGGTCAGGATGTTGTTGCTCCTTTCTTTGTAATTTGGAGGATGCCTGATAGAGATGCTGATTCAAACCTACACGACAGCTAGCATACACAGCAGACAGGTAGATGCAGACGTGACAAAACGCCATTCACCTGGTTACCTAGGAGACAGAATGCTGGTATATTTCCTGCTCAGTTTATGTTTTGGTATAAAAGCTGTTTGGAGAATAAACAAGAAAAATTCTTCAGGATGTGAGCTCAGGACTACATGAGGAACCACTGAGAATCTCCCGATAAAGCCATGTGAGTTATGTCTTTATTCCCGTGCCTCCACGCCGGTCCAGAGAGAGTTTATGTTGTGGTCTAGTCGAGAGAAATAATTTATGGTCCAGGCTGGAACCGGACCCCAACATAATGACGACTACAACGTGGGACTGACCGCTGAACCTTGGGAAATGCTGGAGATGGGACCAGAAGTATGGAGGAGAACGTGAGGCTGATCCGCGAACCCCAAAAAACAAGGAAGAAGTGACCAGACGTGAGGAACCCGTGAGAAAAAAATCGGTGGATATGTGAGCACTGAGTGCTCAGAAATAGAGATCAGAATTTAAAGAAATGTAGAAATGGTATTTGCGGCTGTCTCATTTATCATGTGTTAGAAGACATGCATTTGGGTTGTTTTCAGATTCTGTGTATGATAAAGTAATTCTGCTGTGAACATAGCTGAGCACGCGTCCTCATGGTATGGTTGAGCATCTTTTGTATATAGGCCCAAAAGGGGTATTGCTGAGTTTTAAAGTAGTTTGTTGCCTAATTTTGTGAGAATTCGCCATACTATGATTCAAAGTGGCAGTGCCAGTTTGCACTTCCACCAGCAGTGGAGGAGGGTTTTTCCCCCACATTCTCTTAAGCATAAGTTGTGAGCAGTATTTTTAATCTTGGTCATTTTTACCTAGGAGACAGAATGCTGGTATATTTCCCACTCAGTTTGTGTTTTGATATAAAAGCTGTTTGGAACTTTTATACCAAATCATAAAAAAACCCAAATAATAATTTTATACCAAAAAAGAAGAAAAAATCTTCAGCATGTGAACTACATGAGGAACCACTGAGAATCTCCCTCCCGATAAAGCCATGTGAGTTATGTCTTTATTCCCATGCCTCCATGCCAGTCCAGAGAGAGTTTATGTTGGGGTCTGGGCGAGAGAAATAATTTTTGGTCCAGGCTAGCACCAGACCCCAAAAATCCAGACTTGTAATCTGTGTAGAGCTGATGACAATTAGAGACACTTGCTTTTGTTGAAAAGAAAAGGAGAAAGAAAGAGAGGTAGAGAAGCAAAAATGTAGATTCAGCCTAGAAAAGCTCAAAGAGGTAATTCCTGCCCTTATGTTAAGACAGCCCTGAGGGGAGAGTAGAAATGGGAAAACAATAGCCCTATAATCACTGCACGTGGGTTGTTTGATTTCTATCTTTTTTGTTATGTGAAGAGGAATCAGGTGAGCACATTACAACTATCCACACTAAAGGGTGTGCTCAGGACATGGAGGATTTCCCAGGCACCACCCACAGAGATTGAGTCATTTCCACCTCTGCAACTTGTCCTCCAGAAGCCTCCAATTCAGGTCAGAACAAAGCAATATTTATGATTTTTATATTATAATATATTATAATATCTGTTGATTCTCCAAGTAACTAGAATAAGGAAGTGCAAAAGAATATCCTGTAAGTTAAAAATACAAATACCTGAAAATTAGGGAATCCATAGAATGTTAGTAAACAGAAGAAGGATCAGTATCATATCCATGAAGGTATACCAGAGGCTTTCTTTCTTTCTTTCTTCTTTCACTTATTTACTTTCTTATTTACTTATTATTGTTATCTGTTTACACAAACACACACACACACATAGAGAAATCAAAGAACCACTTGTGGGAGTTCTATCACTCCTTTTACTATGTGAATTTCAGAAATCAAACTCAGGTCATTTTTCCTGCCTAGCTTCTCCATTTTCTTTTGATTGTAAGTAGACAAGCCTGTTGGATAGATAGAAAATTTTCCTTGTTTTAAAAATGTCTTATGGGTCAGTGGATGGATCAACAGATAAAGGCACATGCGACTAAGCTAAATAATATAAGTTCAGTTCCTAGAACACACATGGGGATAAAGAGAACAAATACTCTTTTCCTCTTTCCTCTATAAATATGCCATTCATCCATATGCACACACACACAAACACACACACACACACACACACACACTTTTGATGTAATAAAAATGGCTTAAAAACACATGAGTTCAGGTAAATGCCATTTTATGCAACATCACTTTATACTGGATATTGGATACTTATGACCAGATGGCTGTGCTGAACCAGACAGCACTCTATTCTGAATACTTCACGCTAGGTCACAGGCTTCATCTTATATGAGTAGAGGAATGAAGTCCTAAGTAAAGTCAACCCCTATTGACACTAGGGATATTATACTCATACATGTCAAGAACCCCAGAGCCTCAGACACATGGAAATATTGCAAAGCTCTCTGCAAATCCCCCTACTATTGACCATCTCTGCAGGAAGTATCTACTATACTTTTCCAATCTGTCTCCAGATATTTATGGACTAAAGCCTGCTGCCCTACAAAAACTGTTCATACAAAGATTATCTAAACAAGTCTCCTTGACATAATACCTGTCTTTTTATTTATCTATATGTTCACCTGCATGCAATTTTACCACCTCTTTGCTCAACTGTCTAATAAACAAACAAAAAGCTTCAGTTTTTCCATCAGATAGTCTAGCCCCCTTCCCCTAACTCCCATTTTTCTATCTGTCCATGCTTCTATCTGTTGGTCATTTCTTCATTCCCTTACCAACCTTAGTTAGGTCTGTCCCTAGAGCCTTGTAGAATACCTCATCAGCTTAGCAAAAACTTAAGTTCTTAGGGTAGCTGGTAGTTCCCTGAAATAAATGACCCATCATGAAGAATTACTTACCCAAAATGGTCAGTGTTATGTTACCAAATCATCTGTGGTTTTCATATCCACATCATTATCTTAAGAATTTTTAGAATTTTCCACTCTGTGTTTCATGGGAAGCACAATTTATAGCATAAAATATATTATCTCCCTGTCACTTTACAAAGAGAGTATGGAATAAAGATTTCTACAACTGCAAAGAAACATTTATTGAACTAAAAGATGTCAGATGACAAGTATAAGAATGTAACTTGCGTTACATGCTGTCCATTCCCCTGTGGCTGAGCTGGGTCCTGCATCTTGGTCCTTGCTCAAAATGGCAAGGATTGCAAATGCCATAAATGGGAACTGATAATAAGTACATTTGTTCAATTTGTGCTCTGGAAAACTTTCATTTCTGAAATTTTAGTTTTTCAGCTTATCATCACAACAAACCCAGAACTGAGCAAAGTCATTATTCTTATATGACATAATTTATTAACAATCTGTGCATTCACTTATGTACTTGACAAACATTTGATGAGTTCCTAATACATACCAGTTGTTAAGTGTTCATCAATATAGAGACTGAGATTTACAGAAATCTTGGGAATTGGGTTTCTATTTTTCTTTTTCTTATTGTTTACCTTTTTATTAAAGACATGTGTTGATTTCCTACATTCAATCCCGAGGGAAGAAGTTCAGTTATGAGCATCTATCTGTCACAGACTATCTCCATAGACAACACAATACTCTCTAATTCTGAAGTCTGAATAATGTCATGCCTCATAATCAGGGGCAGTGGATTGAGTCTGCATAAAAATGGTGTCACTCTAGAGGAGAGGGTGCCTGAACTGGCCTTTCCCTGTAGTCAGACTGACTTAATATCTTAAATATCAACATAAAACCTTTACCCAACAACTGATGGAAACTGGACTGAGCTACTGGAGTCCAGTTAGCAAGTGGAAGAAGTGAAAAATTGAGCACGGGGGTCCAGATCATGATGAAGACACCCACTGGAACAGTTTACCTGAGCTAATGGAAGTTCATCACTCCAGCCAGACAGGGAAGAAAACAGCATAGGTTCAAGATAGTTTGTCTGAATGTAGGTGACACTTGTGTGGCTGGACGGACTGCAAGGCCACGGGCAGTGGCATGAGCATTTTTCTCTACTGCTTGTACTGACTTTTGGGGAGTCTATTCCATTTGATGGATACCTTGCTTAGCCTGGATATAGTAGGGAGGGCTTTGGACCTTCCCCAAAGCAATGTGCCTTGCCCTCTCTGAGGTGGGGTGGGGTGGGTGGGTGGAGGGAGTGGGTGGAGGGAATGGGTGGAGGGGAGGGAGTGAGAGCTGGGATTGGTGTGTAAAATGAAAAGAGATAGTTGGTTTTAAAAAAAATTAAAAAGTGGAAAAAAATTAAAAAATTGTGTCACTCCAGTTTTACAATATATAATATGGGACTCAGTACAGATTCGGCATACAGCTGACACTTCTAGCCTTACTATAGAAAATGAATTTGTGGTTTATGATTACATATGAATGGAATATAACTTGTCAATACCACCTGAAACAGATCACTTCACCATGTACAACTTCTCAATAGAGAGGCTGTTACCTGATGCCTTCTGAACATGTTTCCTTTTAGGAAATAATAATACAGTAAATCTAAGAAGTATAGAAACAATCAACTGGGTGCAACGGAATGTGCCTGAAACCTAACGACGTGGAAAGGAAAAGTGGGGAAAGTGAGTTCAATATCATCCAGGTGCACATAGCAAGACTATCTCAAGAATAAAAACAAAATGAACAAAAACAACCAAAATTACTTCTTAAAACTTTATTCCTGTGCAAAGTGCTCAAACATACAAAAAACAGCCCAGTTCTGGGTAATATTAGGTCTTTAATAGATGATCAAGGTCAGTGATTTCGGGAGAATGCAGGTAAAAAGAGAACAAATTAAAGAAGAGTGATTGGAAGATCGACAACGCTAACAAATACAGTGCTCCAAGTCTGTAATCGCAGCATCTGTGACACTGAAGCAGAAAGATAGTGAGTTTAACACAAGCCTGGGCCACATAGCAAGATACTCTCTCAAAACTCAGACAGAAAGGAAGGAAAGGAAGGAAAGAAGGAAGGAAGGAAGGAAGGAAGGAAGGAAGGAAGGAAGGAAGGAAGGAAGGAAGGAGGGAGGGAGGGAGGGAAGGAAGACAAGAAAGAGCAGGAGATGGAAGAAAACACAGCAACAAAACAACAGAGCCTACAAAGCATAAAATGCAACAAAGATGGGGCTGGAGAGATGGCTCAGTGGCCAACAACTCTTGCTTCTCTTTCACAGGATCTGAGTTCCATTTCCAGATCCCATCTGTATCTGACACCCTCTTCAGACCTCTGCTCATGTTGTAGGCCAAACATACACATAAAGTAATAGTAAAGTTAAGCAAAAATCACAATAAAAATTGGAAGATGAATCAATCTCTAAGCAAGAATGAGAGCCTGAATTTGATCTGCAAGACTCACATAAAAATCTAGGAGTGGTAGCCTACCCTTTTGAATCTCTTTTTTGAAAATCAAGTGGGACAGCTCCTAAGTAATAGAAAGTGAGGTTTGCCCTCTTGCTTTCACTTGCACATGCACAAATGCACACAACCATACTCTAAATAAAAAGTGAATAAGTTAATAATATTTGTTGGGAACTACTGAAAGAAATGGCTACTAAAACTATAGAAAATTTTGGTCAAATAAAGAAGTGAAGTAAATTCACAAGACAAATTAATTTTTAATTTGAAGGGAAGGAACATCAATGACACAACTAAGTGTTTTGGAAAAGTGTCCCCTTTCCTGATTCAGGAATTACCTGATTCGGAACACAGATCAATGCAGTTCATCTTTGGAAGTACATGGGAATCTGTATTTCCTGCTTTATCCTAATGTAACATTTCATGGTTATTACAGTTATTCTTTTTAAGTCCTGACATTCATTTAATTTCTATTTCTTTGTTAAATTATGATAAAGGCATTTATAAATTTTTGTTTAAAATGGTCAAAATATACCAAACTACATTAAATTGGTATAACAAACAAATCAGTTTTTAAGTAATCTCGAAGAACTGTGTTTATGATGGTTAGTTTACTTATCCACTAGACACACTCTGGAATTACCTGAGGAGAAATAAGTAGTAAGTAATTAACTGTCTACATAGGTTGGCCTATACTTATGTCTTTATCATATTAACTGGTATGAAATGACCCAGTTCACTGTGCCAGCAGCATTCCCTATGCAGGGGATCAATAATGTGTAAGTATGCAGAAAGAGCTTACCACAAGGAGACATATGTACATTTATTCCCTCTCTGCTTTTGACTGTGAAGTGATTGCTGCTTCCAGGACTGACTGTCCCACAGTGATGGCTGCAACCTGAAACTATAGCTAAATAAACCCTCCCTTAAAGTCACTTTGTAAGAGTTTTATCACAGAAACCAGAAAAGAAGGTAAGATATGACCATTTCTCACTTTATAAGACATTTATTAATTATCATATTTGAGATTCTTTTTTAAAGTGTTACATTTTTGATGAACAGTTGTGAAGCTTTTCTGGGGTTATAAATCTAGATTTCAGAATGTAAATTTTAACTCTACTGCATGTGACTGTGTGACCTTGGCCAATCCCCTTAATTTTGATGAATTTCTAATTAAGCATAAAATGGAAATATAACTAGTGTTCTCAGGTGCCATTAGTGTATGAGTATAAAAGATAAAGATAAAAGTGTTTCACCTTTTCCAAAATCCGAGGCAATTATTTATGGAAGACTTTGCTGTGTTAAGCATCTTTCCATCCTCATAATATGTGAGATAATCAATTCACAAACAGAAAGAAATTTTATCTTGACTATTTTACAATATATGAGATAAGCAACTCACAAAGAGGAAAGATTCATATTGAGTGCTTTAGAGGTTGCATGCCACACTGCATTGATCCCATGGCTTTCAGGAGTTTAGTAAATCAGTATATCATGGAAGAGAGAGTGTGTAAGAACAAACTTCTCAAATAATGGAAGCTAGGCAGCAAAGAGAGACAGTAAGAGACCAGTATGCTAAAATCTCCTTCAGTTTTGTATCTCAAATCATCTGATATCTTCTACTAGGCCCCACTCATAAAGTTTCTACCACCTTCCAAGAGTACCATACTAAATGTAAAATAATCATTTAACACGGGGACTCCAGATTCAAACCCTAGAACTATGACTCCGATAAGATCAAGATTGAATATGTTTGCTACAGTATAATAAAAGGTAACTTGAACTGTCTGCTATCTTTCTTTTGTGGCCATATCCTTTGGGATCTATAATGAAATACTTGGGCCATTCCAAATATCTTTCTTCTCAGCATTTCAAAACTCCAGCTCTTAAGCTACTGGCAAATCAGTTGTTGGCGTCAAACAGTCAAAGCACCAGGACTTAAAGGCATTTTGAATGAGTTTTGAAAGATGAGTTTAGTTCATTCTGGCTTCTATTATAACACTATCAGCCAAATAGTTCATAAACAGTAAGCTTATTACCATAGTTAAAGAAGATGGAAAAGCTTCCAAGCAAATCACAGGCAGGCACTGAAAGTGGGGAAGCCCTGTTTCTCCTTACCTGTATCTCCTTCCTATTCACTCATATGGTGGAAGGGCTCGTGCTCAAAAGCTTCATTCCATTGATGAAGGCTCCACTCTTCTATTCACACATCTCAAAATCCCATCTTGTAATATAGTCACAGTGGCAGTAAGGCTTTGAATTCAGAACTTGGGGTGGTACATATTCAGACCAGAGTGAATTCCTTTCCTCTCAGTATTTCCCACTCTTTATACTGTAATGTGATTAGTCATATGTTTTGAATAAATGACACCTTCTTCTGCAAGATCTTCCATCAGAGGGCCCAAAGGTTCCTATTGGAGCTGGTTCAGACATTGCCACAAAGCCTCTACCATCATGCCTTTGACCTTTAACTGTGCATGGTGCCGTACTTCTATACTTACCTTAAGCACAGCACATTATCTTCACTATCTCTATTCAAACTTATCAAGAAGCAAGAGACAGATATTTTTATTTTCCTCTCCTCCACATTTCTTTGAAGAGAGTGGTTTTATGAGACACAAGATGTCTAGTGTTCATGGAGACTAGTGTTCGGTCCAGATTATCAGAATGCAGTTGGTCTTACTTGTGTTCATAGGGTCAGTAGAGTATAGTCTGTTGCATTGCTCTTCATGTACATCTATGAGCTCTCTTGGATACTAGCAGGCCATGATTTGAGCACTTGAGAAGACTGCCAGGGCTCCATTATGCTCTCTCTGTTTCTTCCCCCATTGTATCCACCTCTTCTCCTTTTCAGATTTTCTTGTTTCAACTAATTAAATGGTCACAATCAGGAATTCATAGAGAATCAGTTAAATGTGTACATGTCTTTGCAATCCACAAATTTTAACTTCTATCAGTGATTTAAAGAAAAACAAAAAGAGGATTTTACAGAAAAATTCCTTATGATTCCAAGACAGTGATGTTCCATGGCAAAGAATAATATGTTCAAGGTCACATCTGCAAAACTAAATCAAGTGATCTGAGGAGTTGAACATATTGTAAGTAGCTTACACATCCTCCTGACTCTATATTATACCCAGCTCTCTTTGCTCATTTATGTTACCTCCTTGACTACCATATTCATTAGCATTCACAGCCTCCATCCTATATCTCTCCATACCATCTAACAAGAATCCGATGCCACAGCATTCTAGCTGTGAAACTTATAAACAATTTGAATTGTTGCTATTTCATAGATGCTGTGTGTCTCCAAAACTCATACATTGAAACAAATACCAGGTGGTATGAAATTAAGATGTGGAGTCTGTGGATAAATGAGAACACTGTCTTTATGAAGAAGAACGCAGAGAACTACCTTACTTCTGTGATGTGAGGACATACCAAGAAGTTGAAAAAGAACGTTGTACCCACAACACTGGATCCTTTGTACCTTGATTTAAACTTCCCAGATCTAAAACTGTAAGAAGTAATGTTAATCTGTTTATAATACACAGATTTTGATTATTTTATGGCAGCTCCAATGGAATAAGACAATGTTTCTCTGTGACAGAACACTCAGAAATCTGAAATATGGATTCTGACTGCCCCACTATTCTGGATGTAGAGATTGTAATGAACTTTCTAGTCATTGACTGATGAGTACAAAGTATCACATCTGTTTACTGTTTCTAAGGCCCCTGAGGCTCCCCTAATATACACTGCTATGTCCTTCTCTTATATGAATGTATTCCCTCCTTTAAAAACATTATCTACACATGTACAATGCAGCTTTGTCATCCTCCTTGTACCTAAGTCAGCTAGATCCCTACAGCTACTACCCAGATGCAGAAATAACACTGAGGCCCACATGTCATAGATGCTTTGAATGAAATCATATGTCTAGGTTCTGATTTTGCCCTTGCTTAATATCCCATTGCCTAGCTGCATGTTAGTTGTGATAGTTCATCTGTCCAGATTTTTCAAAGTAATAAATTGTCTGAGAAACTAGATAGATGATTAAGGCTGCAAAACATAATGGAGGTTAGACAACCTCTGGACATAACACCAAACACTGTCTCTAGAAAACTGGAAGATTGGGGCTAGAGACATTGCTCAGTGGTTAAGAGCACTGACTGCTCTTCCAGAGGACCTGGGTTCACTTCCTGGAACACACAGAGCAGCTTAAAATTGTCTATAACTCCAGTTTCAGGGGACCCAACACCAATGACAAGACACCAATGTGCACAAAACAGAAACAAATAAATTTTAAAAAGAAAAGAAAGAAAACTGGAAGATGAGGTCTGCATTTATCAGCTGTGAGTCATTGCTTTAGAAACCTGAAGAGGGTAAGATTTACTCAAAGCCCTGAGTTCTGAGGGCAAAAGAAGAGCACAGCACTCAAGGTTTATAGCAGACTTTATTCTCTGCTGACTGAGATCAACAGAGCTAGAACCCACCCCTCCAGGCTGTGCAACAATGAGAAAATTGGAGTATTCTCAGAAAGAGCACCTTTCTGTGACTACAGAAGAAATCAATCAAACTTTCTGTATCTGAAAAAAAAGAAGTGAAGAAGTGAACCTACATTTAAATTCCCTGGAACTTTCTCCAAAAGCTAATGACTGGAATACACATTGATGGAATACACTATGTAGTAAGCAACCATTCCTCTGACTTCCTATTTTGAATGTTCAAAGTCTTCAGTTTTTTTAATTTAAAAAGGATTTTTAAAATAAATTCAGACAAAACTTCCATATAATAAAAATAAAGTTAATAGAAATTTTAGAATTAGGAATTTCACCAGTTTGAGTTTGAATTTCCACTTAAGTTTATATAGTTTCTATAATCCAGATTTGAAATGCCTACATTTAAAGATATCTTAGATCTGAGAATTTTTTTCAAATTTGAAACATTTGCCTCATACATAATGAGATGGTTTTGAGAGTGTAACCAAATCTTAACATGAAGCTCATTTATATTTCTTGTACACATCTAAAATATCTCCTACACAAAACCTGAAAATATTATACAATATAATTTCCTGTCCCACATTTATATGATGTGACATATAAATGAGCTCAACTATTGTGTTTTCTTTTTAGTATCACATGAATATGCAAAATGTTTCATATTTCTGTACAGATAAGGTTTTGGATCTCAACTATTTTTCTCTCAGTCTGGAATTTCTTCAGGCTGTTCAGAGCTTTTCTTTTTGCCACCCAACAGCGTCTCTTCCTTCAGCACTTAATTCATGATATCCTTTTCTATTCTGAAATATGTATTTGCCTTTAATGACTTCTTTATCAAGGCTATAGATGAAGCTCAGCTGACAGCGTAGTTGCCTGGCATTCATGAGTTTCTGGTTTGATTCCCAACATCAAATAATTTAGGTGCAATAGCACATGCCTGCAATCTCAGCCACCCTATTAATAAAAAGTCATATTCTTATAGGTCTGGTATTCTAGAAGCAAGCAGGAGTTCAAGTTTTCCTTTACAATAGCAAATTCAAGAATAGTCTGTGATATCTGAGAGCCTGGTGTCCACCATCCCCTAAAAATAACGAACAGCAGCAACAAACGCAAGTTTTTTTTCTCATTTTCCTTGAGTTTGAGATTCAACGGAACCAACCATTCCAAGTACAACACGTGAACTAGGCAGAAAATCTAACTGTCTAGCCCAGTGCAGTATGTTTAAGTTAGTACACATACAACATGGGGATTTTGTTTCAAGAAATGACTACCCACTTGATCCTTTGCAAGATATAAACAAGAAAGAATAAATGATTATGTTAGCTGTCATAACCATCATGTGGGCATGTATGAGGAAGGAGAGCCAGCCTTCACCAGATCCTAACTAAATCTCTGGACTTTAAAACAATGTAAAGGAACCCCTGTACAGTGTGAACTGAATTTCTGATATCTATTATTAAAGTGTCATAAGGGGAAAAAACTACAATCAAGATCCAGATCACAAAGTATGTTTTAAATTTAAAAGTTAAGTGGATTTAAAAGAAATAATATGAGGGATGTTAGCTCTGATGAGCTTTAGCCTTCATCAGAAGTGGAATAACAGAGGGCATATCTCCACAAAACATACTTTCAGCAATCCACCGATTCAATGCATTCCCCCATCAAAATCCCAACAAAATTCTTCATAGACCTTGAGAGAACAATAATCAACTTTATATGTAAAAACAAAATACCCAGGATATCCAAAACAATCCTATACAATAAAGGAACTTCTAGAGGCTTTACCATCCCTGACATCAAACTCTATTACAGAGCTACAATAATGAAAACAGCTTGGTATTGGCATAAAAACAGAGACATTGACCAATGGAATCGATTTGAAGACCTGGATATTGATCCACACACCTATGAATACCTGATTTTTGTGAAAGAAGCTAAAATTATACAATGGAAGAAAGAAAGCATCTTTAACAAATGTTGCTGGCATAACTGATGTCAACCTGTAGAAGAATGAAAATGGACCCTTATCTATCACCATGCACAAAACTCAAATCCAAATGAATTAAAGACCTCAATATAAATCTGACCACACTGAACCTGATAGAAGAGAAAGTGGAAAGTAGCCTGCAATGCATGGGCACAGGAGACTATTTCCTACAAATAACCCCAGTAGCACAGACAATAAGAGCAACAATGAATAAATGGGACCTCCTGAAACTGAAAAGCTTCTGTAAAGCAAAGGACACAGTCATTAAGGCAAAAAGGCAACCTACTTAATAGGAGAAGATCTTTACCAACCCCACATCAGACAAAGGTCTCATCTTTAAAATATATAAAGAACTCAAGAAACTAGACATTAAAATTCTGAATAACCCAATTTAAAAATGGGGCACTGAACTAAGCAGAGAATTATCAACAGAAGAATTTCAAATGGCCAAAAGATACTTAAGGACATGTTCAAACGTCCTTAGCTATTTGGGATATTTTTAACACAAACCACCAATTATGTAACTTTCTCGACAAACACTGAATATCTAGCAATTCAACTAAATTTCAAACTATTCAGTTCTAATACTGATTGGAGTTCCTATCAGTTCCCCCAAATTTGAGGGTCTGTAAAGCTGGCCTACGTCAGAGGATGTCAGTTGAGAGACCAGTATCATATACATTTGACCAATCAGCTCTCAGTCAACACTTTCTGTGATGCCTTTTCAAATCTGACAGTCAGTTAACATGGGCCTGAGTGTTCAGGGAAATGTCCCAGAGACACTTGCCATTTAAATAAAAAAATAAAACTCAAGAACAGCTGAACGGCACTTATCCATAGGGCAAGTTGGTGTGACTTGTGGAGCCCCTATATCACCTAGAATTCACAGAGAAGCTCACTGGATCTAATTGAGGTTTTTGGGAAGTTAATTTCAGCATTCTTGAGGGAGGTGTAACAAAATATTCCAAACCTTTGATCAATTTGTCTTCTGGGTGACCAGTTCCAACTTCAGATTATGCCAGAGACCCAGAAGTCACATAAGGTAAACTTACTCATGGGTGGAAAGGGCCCGCTGTAAATAGCAAAAGGTATGTTAGCATTTGAAAAATCTTTAGTCTTAGTCCTGTGCTGGAAAACTGAACCAAGTTAAACATGTTTTGTATTAGTATGTTTAAAGCCTGGCCAATAAATAATAGAAACAGGCCATGGAACATCTAAATCAATAAGAAAGAAGTGAAATAGGAAATTAAGGAGGGACCTATTCTTTTTCCAACTTTCTTAATTTCATAGTTAAACAAGATCTCACAAACAAAATGAGAGAAAAGCAGGCAAAGGTTGGACAAAAAAATAAAGCTATTACAGGGTTCTAATTAATGAACAAACTATAGGAAGGAGGTAAATCTTTTCCAAGATTCTTCTGGGCCAGGACTGAGCATATTAACAACACTGAAAAGGAAAATTTGTTTCTCATGTATAGGCAGGAAGACATGTGTCTCTTCTGCTTTAGGGAAGTGGAAGAGAGCAGAGAGCTGTCCTATATTTTGGTAATTTACAGCTCAATATTTTATATTTTACCAAGAAACATCTTGTTTTCCTTCAAAATCAAACATTTTTATTATTCCAAGAAAAAAAGAGAAAGCACAAACAGTGCAGAGTGTAGAAAATGCTCTCTAAGACAGCAGAAATGTGTCCATACATCATTAATTACAGTAAATATAAGAAGCCTAAGCTTACTAATTAAAATAGAAAGATTCCCATATGGATTTGAAAATCAAAAAACACATAAATATAAGGACTTGGAACATCTGTGAGCAAAAAAAGAAGAAAGCAAAACATGACCAAAATACCTAAAGAAAGATTAATTTGTTATATTCATATGAGATGGAATAGTGTGAAAGAGAGAATATTGCTACAAGCTGTAAAGAATAAAGTCAACAAGAGGAGATCACACTGAACAATTCTATTCCAAAATGATAGCTCTCTCTCTCTCTCTCTCTCTCTCTGTGTGTGTGTGTGTGTGTGTGTGTGTGTGTGTGTGTGTGTGTGTGTGTGTGTGTGTGTGTATGAGAGAGAGAGAGAAAGAGAGAGGGAGGGAGGGAGAGCAGGCTAGCGATAGAGATGGAGAAGAGAAAAGTTGGTGGGTTAAAGGGTAACTTGGCTCATCAATGGTATAATTCAGCACACATTTCCCAAGTTAATCAATATTGCAGAGTTTACACTATGAGTTGGGCTGAATGTGGGCTTACCTGCTGGACTCCCGATTGGCTGTCAGACTTGCTTCCATGAGACCCCACTACTGACTATTATATTTGTTAACCACCTGATTTGGTTTACTTTTTGATAATGTCTATTACTATCTCGTGAATCCAGTAATTCATTAAAATATAAATACTGTAACTTGTCGATTATATACTCATATTGGAGCAAAAGGATATTTTAGAGACTCATTAGCTAGGGTTCTGCAGTTAGAATGCTCCCATTGCATCTTTACTGTTTCCTTTTGCTTTCAGTTGTCTGCTCTTACTAATTCAATTCTAATTCTAAGACAGAAATGATCTTTCTAAGATTTGAATGCTTTATTTCTCCCTATGTCTTGCATTGAAGGGTTAAGCTCCTCACTAGAGGGCATGGTTCTTCAGCTCTAGTTCTTTGTTCTCCTCACTGGTTTCTTTCCCTTTGTGTTCTGTGTTTCATGGTGTCACCTTGTAGACATTTCTTTGTCTAAGAGTGTCTCCCAAGTGCAGACTGTATATTTCACTAAAAAAGCATGGCCACATTGGTTTTTACTACATTAAAAGGATAAATAAGCTCCGCTCTTTGTCTAAGCTCACTTCGCTTAAGCACAAAGTCTTCCATGCCTATAGTTCCCTCTAGCGGGAATGACTCTATCCAGGTCTCCTAAGTAGACAGCATAATGTACACCATATGATTCCTCCACTTATCGAACCAAGGGACTAGAAAAAAATCCTTTCAGTTATCTGAATCAAAACTGATCTACTGCCGCTCTTGAACTATGCCCAATATGTTACTATCTGATGTTAATAAATCCAGTGTCTTTCATGAGGATTAAAATCTAGAATTACAAAAGAAATAAGTTAAATATCCAAGTGTAATCTAAAATGACTAGATAGACAAGATACCAGGAGAGCAGCACTGGGAAGCCTAAATAAAAAGCCATATATATTCTGAGCTCCAGAGACCACTTAACTCACATAGTCCCAGAGCCACCCTTGCACACTGCTCTTTATATTATTCTACATTGTCCAAAGCCCCACAACTTCATCTACAATAAATCCAGTTTGAGGGAATTTGAGATTGTCTCAATTCCTTGAAGTGAAGTTATTTTAAGTAAAACATTTTATCACATATCTAAGGAAAGTCATTCATGAGCCATCCTCAAAAGTACTGCCACAATGGAATTTTTATTTCAAAAACCATTCTTGGAGAGAGCTCTGCTTAACTGAGAGTTATCCTCAAGAACGTACAGGAAACTAAGGTTCAATGACAGTGGATGGTTATTCTGTATTTTCATTGAGAAATGAACAATAGGAAAAGAGACTTCAATGAGAATTATAAAAATTCAGATCAGACTTTCTTTGACAGTAATGAACTAAAAATGACATAATGAACCTTCTCAATGAACAGGGAAGAAAGAAGAGGTATTCGTTGAAGTCTTGGCTCTGTGCATTCTAACTTTCTGAGAATATTTAAAATAGGTGTTGGCTTATTTCCCATGGACAGTTTAAAATTTTCAAACTAGGTGGAGTTACCATGTAGGAAAACATAAAGTAAATTGCATAGCAGTACACAACATTGTCACAGAGAAGCTTTTTTACAAAGTAAGGAAAACTGATGAAACTCAGGAGACAAAGATGCTGACATTAAGAATTAGACAGGCTTGGCTTTGAGAAATTGCTAGTTAGATCAGGCCACTAACACCATGATGCTGAATAACTGACTTAAACAATTCAACCCTCAGTTTTATCAGCTATAGATTGAGTTAAATTGCATCATGTTTCATATGCTGACATAATTTTAAGTAAGAATAAGTCCTATGAATATAAAACACTGGGCTCTGTAAGTATTTTTCTACTATGAATGTCTTTCAATAGTGCAGTAGAAGCAATAATATTTCCAATGCAATTTGTAAGCACAGTGTTATACTGTATCGTCTATGCTCAAGAAGTAAGTCAGAATTGACAACCTAGACTATGAATATAATTTTTATACCAGCTAGTGTTATACATCATTCATGTGGCAAAGCAACTTCCTGATTGCTAACTTCCCACACAGTTAACAAAGGAAAATTAAATTTAGACAGCTTTTGCAGCTAACTTTATGTAATTTTTATATTAGCAGAATGGAGAACTGGTGGGCCATAAGAAAATATATTTCCATAACTCCAGTGTTTAATCTGTTGGTTAGAATCTCCTGACTTACTTGAGAGAGCAAAATCCAGTTGAGGAAAATATTCTATGCTGTTTTAAATCCACACATTCATTCTTAGAGGTTGTAATATTAAATCCCATGTGGAATATTGGTTTCTTTTATTTTGTCATTCTAAAAACATTTTTGGTGCTAGATTAAACATTGATTATTAGGTAGTAAGCAAGATTCATATAGTTCCTCCCTTTAATAGCCAATATCCTCACTGAATGCAGAGATAAAACAACTAATAATCAAAATCCTAAGTTTAAAAGCTATGATATTTTGGGCTGGGGAGACAGCTCAATGGCTGCTCTTGCAGAAACATGAATTAAATTCTCACCAACCACATAGCAGCTCCCAGACATCAGTAACTCCAATTTCAGGGTACAAGTGCCTTCTTCTGGCCTCTTCAGGCATCAGGCATGTATATGGAGCAGTCAAAACACTATACATGTAAAATAAAATCTAACAAAATTTAAACAAAATTTCTTTTGAGAGTTTAAAATCATGTTGTACTTTTATTTTAGGAAGAGAGTATTTGGTACATTAATTGGGGGGGTCACAATCATCTAATTTTTTTCCCAAACTGCTTTTATTGCCTAGTACATTTATATTTCTACATTTACATTTTTAATTACTTTATAAATAATATCAATCAAAACTCCCACTTCCTCCCCTCCTATCACTTCCCTCCTGCTCCCGCACACACCTTCTCCCCACCCCACTCCAGTCCTAAGATAGGGCAAGGCACCCTGCTCTGTGGGAAGTCCAAGGCCTTACCCCCTACATCCAGGCTTAGGAAGGTGTGCATCCAAAGAGAATAGGATCCCAAAAAGCCAGTGCATGCAGTAGAGACAAATCCCAGTGCCATTATCATTGGCCCCTCCATCTGCCTCAATTGTCAGCCACATTCAGAAGGTCCGGTTTGAGCCTATACTCATTCATTCCCAGTCCAGCTGGAGCTGGTGAGCTCCCATTATCTCAGGCACACTGTCTCAAAAAAATGTTTCTTAAAAATCTTATGATATGAAAATGTTTTCTTAGTGAGTAGAGAGAACACGTGTCTTAGACTCATGAAGAAACACGCCCATCACACAAAGATGCATTCTTGTCTCTTATTGTGCTCGGGTTCTCTTGGCTAAACCTAGCTTACTTATTTCTTCATCTTCTGCATTACTATGGATTATTTTCCACAGGTAATTGCTGATTGATTTATACTCACTCAACTTCTATTCCATCCTCTTCATACTATAAAAAAGACTGAAAGATGAAATACATCATTTCCTAAACACCCTTGCCTGCTTAAAGCTGTGACTTGAATTATGCCAGTCAGAATCACTTATAATTTGCTTTGGGAATATAGTCTATGAACATATTTATGCAAATTATAACAGATACATGGGTGTGCCTGGACATAATATATTCAAAAGTGACTTCTTTATTTGCCATCCATTGGGAAGAACAAGAACCTGAAGCCAAAAGTTTGAAAAGTGGCTTCCTCATTACCTGGGTTTTAAACTGTGTCAGGATGGCAAGCAATTGTCTTGGGTCACCAGTTTTCTAAATGTTGGTCTGACTCTACTGTCAGTTCCAGAGGCCCAGCCTAATTGCTTCTGCATACTTGGAACAATGTCATTGCAAACTTGTTGTCCATATTGACTCAAAGCAGCTAGAACAACTCCTGTGATCCTCAACTGTACTTTATTGTATCATTTTGAGTAAAACTGAATTTGTTATAAATACATACTGGGTTCCATATGTAGTATATAAAGCATACACATTGATGAGAAAATTGTAACAATAAGTAACTACATAAATATTCACCTTGAAATTATCTTTAACTTGGTTGCTTGTTGATAATT
Source organism: Ondatra zibethicus (assembly GCA_004026605.1). Lineage (NCBI taxonomy): Eukaryota > Metazoa > Chordata > Mammalia > Rodentia > Cricetidae > Ondatra > Ondatra zibethicus. The sequence goes on along the minus strand of PVIU01007950.1, from coordinate 10,923 downwards.
TGGAGTAATATAAAGGCAGTTCATGTTTTATGACCTTCAGTGTTCAAGAAAGAAGTCAATGACTGTTAACAGATCAGTGTCTTTAGCATCTTTGAGGAGATAGAGGCCTGACCAGAAGACAAGAGTGCCAGCTTTCCTGAGATAGTATGATTCTGTGAGATATATGAAGCATTGTAGCAATAAAGGAAAGTTTATCTAAGAGACAGGAACTTCTCACCAGCTGAAAAAGGAGGAATTCCAACACAATTGATAACATTTGCTGTAAAAGTCCCTAACATAAAAATAATATTCTTTATGTTAAAAACCAATAGCACAAGCTTAAAGACAAAATATATATGACCTTGGGTAGAGCCTCATTGTTTTTCCCAGACATTTCCTTAGAACCTCAAAGAAGACTATTAGCTTCATTTAAAATGAATATAACCTATAATTACTTTTCTTATTGCTGTGATACAAGTTCCTAAGAAAAGCAACTTAAGAAAGGATTCATCTTGGCTAACAAGTCAGAGTTCATCAAGATGCAGAAGCAGAGAACAAGAGACTAGAGAAATGGCTCAGGGGTTAAGAGTACTTGTTGTTCTTGAAGAAGACCAGATTTCAGCATCCTAGCTGGGTGACTCATGATTTCTTGTAAGCACATTCCAGGATCTTGGATCAAGAGCACTATGTGATACAGCATAGGTCATACAGACACTTGTTGGCAAAGCAACAATTCTTTGGCACTAAAGCTTTTGAATGCTTTTTATATGATGCAGCCTCAAACACTGTTTCCTTCCAAAAAAAGAATAAATTGGCCAACTGACACAATTTTCAAATCTTGCCAATCATAGTTGTCCACAAAATGAACAATTGTATCTGATTATAAAACCTTCCCTTCTAAGTTGGTAGAGTGTGATAGAATTCATCTGTTCCTCCAGATGTGATCTATAAATTACAACAATTTTACAGAAGGGTTGTTAAGAACTAGATTAAAATCATGCATGCCTCACACACTAGACCTATGATGGTCTGAGGCCCCACCATGGAAATTTTTCTCCTATGTTCTTAATTCACAGTCTCCATGTCTCTTTCTTCTTCTATTGTTCTCAAGAGGTGGTTGCACTTTCTACATAATGCTCCTGAGTATCCTGTATAACTGCACAACACAGAATTCTGGGATGTTCTGTTCTCATGGTGCTCTCCCATGAAATATTTCCCTAAGATTTGATATACCTAGGGTTCAGTCCTCCCTTCTTCTAAATTTGTGATTTGTGACATAATTTGAGGGTAAACAAGAAGACAACTCTTACTGTAATAAAATCTTCTCTCATTCCACTCAATGACGACTAAAATCTAGCTCTTTATTCATTTAAATGGTGACACCATGCATATTCAACAGCTCAAATGCCCCAAGAGAACTAATATACAAATGTACTTGTCACTAATATCTGTATTCATTTTCTGTTGCTGTGATAAAATTGTATAACGAAATGCAACTTTAAAAAGAGCATATTTTTTGTTTACAGTTCTAGAGAGTTGGGATCTATCATGGCAGGGAAGGCTTGGCAACTGTAAAGAGAAGCCTGGTGGCAGGAGCAGAATGCTGGCTGATTAGATTTTTATTCACACACAGCATAGGAGGGTGGGAAGAGAAAGGAGGAGCAGAAAGTGAGGTGACACTATAAACCCCCAAAGCCTGCCCCTTGTAACGTACTTTCACCATGAAGTCTGTGACCTCTAAAGGTTTCATGACCTCTCCCAAACAAAACCACCAAAGGAACCAAGTGTTCAAATATATGAACCCATAGAATATATGTCTCATTCAAACTACCATAATATCCTACTGTCTGTTTTTCAGCTCTTCTACATGCTTTTAAGGAATTTTTCCACAAAGGGATGTATCAGAGCACCACGTTGTATTTAAGATAAAGAATAGGGATGTGATATCATCTCTCTCAAATGTGAGGAAATGAAAAACCAGTCTGCCTCTATCTTGGCCTTCAAAGCTATCTTACAGTAAAGAAAAACTAGGTTTATTACTGTCTATTATTAAACCTTCATTTCTCAAGGATTGGACTATGGCCTACATGCAACCTTAACTACACATGGTTCCATAATGTGTATTCCAGGAATGGTAACCTTGTCTTTGTTTCAAAAAGTTGCTTCTAACTATATCTTGCAATAGTATCTTTGTTTCAAAAAGGTTGTTATGACTGCCTTGTTATGACTACATTTTATAAGAACAATTTTGCAAACAAGTCTTTGTTTCAGGAAGTTGTTAGCACTAAATTGTTATGCCTGTGCTCTGTTCCTGTAATCCCACCTATTTTACTCACAAATCTGTCATTTGGAAAGCCTCTATTCCTGAGCTAGAAAAACCTTGTCTTCCTCACGTTCAATGCTGATCTCTCAAACCTCACCTTAAGCAGCACTTATGATAAAGCTTTGTTTAATTAATTTTTTTCCTTAATTAATTTGGCAATGATGATTAGGGTTGGTGGTCTTTCTTCTCCCATCTTCAGGAAGAAAATAGTCCTTCTGTTTTATACATATTATAGTCATGAAACCCTCATCATTACAGGAACTCACTCTAGTCACCAAAGTTTTATTTTATCTGGAATCTAAGGTGATTACAAATTTAGGACAATGTTTTATCTCTCTGTCATCATCCTTGAAATGGAATGAAAGAGATTAGATAGGCAATCTGACTGATTGTCATGCCAACCTGCAGAGATAATCAGCTGACACAAAATAAAGGAGACACATTTTTAAAAAAGCAGAATACCATGATTCCACCCAACCCTGTAAGTTGAATCAAAGGGAGGAATCAATGCTTTATAGCAAAAGTAGTTTCAAAATGCCTGCTCCAAGTGCATGAAAATGTATTACAGGTACTAAACTGTGACATTTCCATGGGACAGTCCTTACTAGATCATTCTTTGTAGTATGAGTGAAGTCTTACATTATGATGAGTAAACATCCTGTTCTTTTTCTTCTAGGGCATAGCCTTTATCAGATAATAGTGTCTACATAGTGCTGCTATACATGAAACCCTCCTATGACTCAATTTCTTTGTCATATAGAAAAGAAAGGTTTACTATGTCTTACCAAAGTTTGTCTCCTGCAAGACTCAATGTATTGCTACTTCCGGTTTCTGGGCTGTAATTCTCCCTGAAATGATACAACTATCCTGCATAGCATTAAAGCACATCAATCAATTTATAGCTTTCACCCCATATTTTGGAGTTTTGTGTCAAATGCATCTATCACTTGGAAATTATGCAGGTCTTGGAAGCTCTCTGTCTTGAAACTGGAGAAAAGACCAAACCTGACAATAAAATTCGTCTGCTGCCCCCATTTAAAGGATATGCAAGAATATGTCAGAAATTCCAATGGATTGGCAAAGTGAGATCCAAAAGGTCTGACAAAATGCTATAAAATTTGTGGTTGGGAGAGATGACAGCAAATACCTGAGCAATGCCAGCAAGTAGTAGAGCATGAGAGATAAAACCTATACTGTGCAGAAGGCTCACCAAAACCCCAGTCCTTCCTATAACATCCGGTCTTCTTCTTGGTCTGGTTGATATCTACCCTCAGAACTGTGGGGCTTTTGTTTTTACTGTTGTTTTATTGTTGTTTTACATTTTCCAAATGTCCCTGTTTCACTTACTATCTACTTACCTCCATCTAGGTCCTTCCTACTTTCTGGATATGAATCCATGAAACTGGTAGGTACCCACTGAATCCTGATGGATGCCTTCTACAAGTCACAATATTATACAGTAATTGCTAATTCATCTTCTCACAGGTAACATATCAGAAACAAGTGATTTGGTAAAGGTTAAACCAAAAGGCTTTTTGGCATTGTTGCTTTGTGAATAAAATGGCTGTCCTTTGCCTTAGATTTTTCACTGTAGCTAACTTTGCTTTCTGTTACATATTTGGAAAGTAATTCCTACAGTTCAGAACTGTTTTGTGAAAACAGTTTCCCATTGCCAGGCCTTGCTCCTCTCTTCTAGGTAAGCACAGAGCTCTACCTTCCTAGAACTATCTTTATCAGCAGAAATTTGGATCCAGGAATAGAGCATCCCACTTAAGATATTCACAGACATATGGTGTAGGAGGTCCTTATGTCTATGTGTTGCTTTCATTGGTTAATAAAGGAACTCTTTGGGCCTATAGCAGAGCTATAGGGGAACAGAATTAGGCAGTAAAAACTAAAATGAAATGCTGGGAGAAAGAAGGGTGGAGTCAGGGAAATGCTACGAAACCACCGTCAGACTCAGATATGCCAGAACTTTGCTGGTAGGCCATGACCTTGTGGTGATACACAAATTAATAAAAATGGGTTAAATTAAGATGTAAGAGGTAGCCAATAAGAAGCTAGAGCTAATGAGCCAAGCAGTGATTTAATTAATAAAGTTTCTGTGTGGTTATTTCGGGGCTAAGCTAGCAGGGTGGCCGGGACAAACAAGTAGCCCCCTCCTTACAACAGACATAGAATTGCTACCTGCCCAAGTTGCTGTTCTGGTTTTACCCCCCACTTAAAAGATTCTTAACTCATGTGCACTTTCACCTCAGTTTATTTATGATTTTAATTCAGGAAATTTATGACTTCTGTTTTACTCTCAAGGAAAGCAGAAGAGATAATTAACTGCTTCCAGAGAAAGATTTCCTTCCTTCTGGCACACAGATACATAATCACCCACTGACCAGAATGGCTGATAACAACATACCCAGGAGCTAATAATTTGAGAGGCCTGGATCTCCCCCTTTATCTTTATCACTCAAGTGTGTACTCCAGATACTCTGGACATATAAGCCCATAGAAACTGTGACATCTGGTATATGTGTTATCTGATCAAGAGCCTTGGCTTCTATCTGACTATTTACATGGGTTTCCTGGTTACCTGATTATAAGCATGCTGGGAGAGGAAAAATGTGATGCACTAGAAATAAACTTTTTAGCCCTTTACTAACCACCTAAAAATGTACTAGAGCACACTTAACCTTCCCTTCTAGAATTCTTGATGATTTAATTCCTTTCTTAACTAACTTTCTGGTATGGGATTCCTCTCTGTAAGCTGTGAATACCACTGGTTAATCAAGAAGCTACTTTCAGCCAATGGCTTAAAAAAGTAAAGCAAGGCAGGAATTCCAAACAAATAGAGGAGAATATAGTAAGCAGAGTTAGGTAGAAGTCATGCAGGTGCCACAGGAGACAGATGCTGGACATCAGACATAACCTTACCAGTAGGCAACAATCACATGGCAATATACAGATTAATAGAAATAGGTTAATTTAAGATATAAGAGCTAGCCAATAAAAAGTATGAGCTAATAGGCCAAGCAGAGTTCTAATGATACAGTTTCTATGTGATTATTTCAGGTCTGGGTGGCTGGGAAATGAATGAGCAGCCTCTGCTTACAGCATGGCACCCAACGAATGTTTGGGGGCTGATGCCCTCCACCCACTTTGGGTCCAGATGTCTGTTTTCCCACATGGGTTCAGGAGGAAAGTAGCTGAGACCATGCCAGTTGCTCAGTGCTACCCACCTGGGCAAATGACAGGATCAGGTCTACAAGAACTGCATAGGCAGGAGAGCATAGCTGGTTCCCATTGCCATACACAGAGATATTTCCAGGTTAAGCAGTGTGCTATAAGGAAGATTTAGTTTTTACTCGGATAGAAAAAATTCATATGTTGCACATTGCTATTCAGAGTTGAGATGGTAAGGACAGCTACCACCCAGCAGTCCCAGAGCTGGAAGTGAATTACCTCTGTCATGTTAAAAGGCCAAGAGAGGCAGAGCCAGTACCCAAGGCCATGGGAACCATGCTACTTACCATTTTAAAATGTGTTTTTTCAGGAAATAATTTCAGATACAGTAGGATAGATTAAGACATAAAAGAACTCTAAACAAGAAACAGAGTGTTTTAAAAATGTCTTGGGAGAGAGAAAAAAGAATGCAAATATAAAAAAATTAAATGGTGTTTAAAAGTAAAGCAAAGTCTTTAAAGAGACAGTAAAACTAATATAAAAGAATACAGACAGTCATAATTTAAAGGAATAAAGCAAAATAAGCCACAGAAAGATGGAATATACACAGAGAATCAGGAATATGTATGTTACTGTGTTTTCTTTGAAATTTTGACTATGAATGAGCTAAGTACAGAGAGACATTTCATTGTTTGGACTGTTAAGCTAAACCAGTGTGTATTTTAAAGGTATCTTTACCTTTGGGTCTAAGGATATGTTGCTTTGGAAAAGAGGTTCTACTATTGTTTCCACAAAGGATAAGAACCTGCAAATCCTTCCACACTAATAAAGTTTGATGGACCAAGACCCCACAAAAGGTCTGTAAACCCCCCAAAAAATACTTCTCCCAATAAAAAGCAGGAAGAAGTTTGGAGAGAACTACACCCAAATTCCCTAAATTATTGTTTATGTTTGTTTACATTTAAAGGGGGATATGCTATAGAAATGAATACTTTGCATTGGTATTGATCTTGATTTATTGATACAAATTTAAGGTCAATTTTCTTATATGTATTTTTCTGTTCTTGATTAAGGAATTGTGTTTGTGTAGCTCATTTTAAAATGTAATATATAATTAAGAAATACAGGTTAATAAGTAATCATCTGTAATAGTCAACCTTAGTCGTATTAATTAGGCTTTGTAGATGTACAGAACAATATTTCAGATGGATAAGTATTCTTTAAACCTTTCAAAGACTAACAGAATATGGTATTTAAAATGTTTAAGAAATTAGGATTTTTCATGACAATGAGACACATCTGCATCTGGCAGCACCAATTGCTTCAAGAGGATGATGGGCATTGAAGAGGCTCCTTATAGAGTTTCTTAGTCATTTGGGAAAGAAACTGCTCTTACCTGGACTGCTTGATGTTATACTATACTAACTGAACATTCAGGACCCACAGAAAAATGACTGCTGAACTTGCCTAAAGGTGAGATGGTCCTTTAAGGTTCCTACTTCATGAAAGAGTCTTCCAGATATTCTTCAGGACACAGAAGAAAGTGACTGACAAACTGCAAATATAGATGAAACTGTCTTTGAAATTTTTTGCTTTATGGAAAATTCTGCTGGATACTATGGGCCTGTAGGCTGAAAATGGGTGCCCCAATGGTACAGAAGAGTTTTGTGTGACTGTCCAGGTAGCAAGATGTCTCTGTCAATTTTAGAGTTTTGGAAGTTGCTTACAATGCACTTCTTGTTTATTTAAGTAATGTTAAATCCTTCTAGAATCTTTGATGGAGTTGAAGAAAAAATAGTTATAATTATAGTTTTCCTTAGTTTTGATAAAAGATAAAATAGATACAAATATTGTAATTACAATTTTTGCCTAGTAACTGTTTTGTTGTATGTAATCTTGCTATGTTAATGTTAAAACCTTCCTTTTTATTTAAACAGAAAAGGGGAGGTGATGTGGGATTCCCTTCTGTATGCTGTGAATACCATTGGTTAATAAAGAAGCTATTTTTGGCCAATGACTTAACAGAGTAAAGCAAGGCTGGAATTCCAAGCAGATAGAGGAGGAAGTCATGGAGAAGGCATGTAGCCGCCACAGAAGATAGACGCCAGACACCGGACACTGGATATAACCTTACAGGTAGGCCACAACCACATGGAGATACACAGATTAAGAGAAATGGGTTAATTTGAGATATAAGAGCTAGACAATAAGAAATGTGAGCTAATAGACCAAGGAGTATTGTAACAATATAGTTTCTGTGTGATTGTTTTGGGTCTGGGCGGCCAGGAAATTAATGAGTAGCCTGTGTCTACAACTTTCTCCATTAAGGCGTTCATCAGACCTATACTAGCTACTCCCATGGATCTGTTTGTGTGTGCTAACCATTATCTGATTTTCTATGGGGCAAAAGAATTTCAGCCCTGGAACCTTCTAGGGCTGGGGCATTACTGGTTTTAATGATACATATTACTGACAATGTTTTGTAATGGGATGGTGAAAAGAATAAACACGGACAGATGATTCCTTTTGTGAGTAGACTTCTTTACCCTCAGATTTCTAGACCCCCTTTAGCTAGCCATGGTGTCTTTAATTGAACCCTGTAAGGGAATCTTAAAGGCTAAAACTTTTAAGGCTCCAATATCTACCTGTTGATTGTGTGAATACCAAAGATGAAAGGAGAAAGACCACTGACCCAAATCATCATTTTCAAATTAATTAAAGTAAGTCTTATTTTGTTTGTGTCATTCTTCTACTTTGTGTGCCTCTCCTTAAGGTGTATTTGAGAGGTTAGCATTAGATTTGAGGAAGATGTTAGAAACTGTCCACATTTCAGAACCGGGTCATGCCCAAGCCTGCCTTCAGTGACTCAGCACTAGCAGTCACATCATCACCAGCCACCAAATGTGACACATGTACCACTTTGAAAGGTCTCCACCATCATGGTCTGCTTTCTCACTCTGTTTCTGTCTCTCTGTCTCCTTCCCTGTCTCTCTGTCTGTGTCTGTCTCGTTCCCACACAAAGGCAGCCTTTTGTTCCACCCCCAAGATAAATCTCTTGCGTGGGATCTGTTGCATAGTATGATTTCTGAGGCACTCCTTGGCCCTAACTCACTAAGGTACTCTTCCTCCACAGAAACCCTAACATTTGTGTTGAGACTTAGTAGGGTATCCTGGTTCCTGTTTGCTCCTACCTTGGGGGTCTAGGCTACACTAGGACACTATCCCTTATGGCTCAGGGTCACTGTGCATCCTACCTAACAGCAGCAATTGGTAAGTTTTCTCCTTGGTCTGAGTAAATGCTTCCCTGGATCCAAGGGAGAGATCATTGAGCATCCAGTATCACTCTGGTACTCTTGCAAGTGGAGGTACCCCTACCACAATCAGACTACAGTTGATTCTTTTTGCTGACCCTCCATCTGACCCTTTTCCTTGAGTGAAGCTTCATTTTTTGCTCAATTTTCACCTTTGAGTTCATTCAAAAGTTCTGGTACCAGGCAACTTCTCTACTCCGGCTTTTAGCCTTTGACCTGTACAGCTTGTGTTTTCCACACAGATCCTCTCTGGGTCCAGGGGATGACTTTCATTTCAGACCTAGGACCATCACTTCTTCCTCACTCATGGGAAAGGTGTCATCCATACCTCCTGTCTCCCCTGTGGGATGCATATTTGAGAATTTCTGACACCTCCCCTTAGCACCTAGTGTCTCTAAACTTATCCACTTTTGTTGATGAATCTGGCATAAATATCCCTTAGATAATCAATCCAATTGTGGCCAAGTAGTGGCACCCTACACACCAATATTATTGGGTACCTATACAAATATGGCAAGTAATCAGAATGAAAAGGGATTCTCATATCCTATATCCCCACTCCAAGCCCTGTCTGGTCTCCCCGCTCCACAACTGATAGTGTACAAATAACCTTGATATCTTTAAGTTACTGTTAATGGATCTTTAAGTTTGTTGTAAAGTGCAAGCTGAAACCAGACTTAGCAGGAGGGGGGAAGTAAAGGAATATGCAAGCTTCAGTGTATACATGCCCAGCACACACCTATTCTTCATTCCAGCAAACCCTCCACTCTGACTCAAGATATTTTTTAAAGGTATGTATGGGTCATTTGTTTGTAAATTTGATTCCAAATTCTAGAGTCCAATGATTCAACTACTGCTTCTCTGTGGCCTGCTATATCCTTCAAATAGGTACCTATGTGCTTCTCTGGCCCCTGTCAACCTGATGTACCTCTGGCCTGTTGCACTCATGTGGACACCTTTCTTTCCTGCTCTCTCCCCTCTCTTACCTCCTCTAAGAGTAACAGTCCCATCTGTGGCAGCCTGTAATTCTTTGCTTTCTCCCACTTTGAGCTGCCTACTCTATCTCTCTTTATGCTTTCTTGAACCTATTCTTTGTGAATTTCTTTGCCTCCTCCTAGGTGCTGTCTGCTAAGTCCTGCATATTCTCTACATGGCTTCTCTGACATAGGAACCCTCCCTCAATTGGAGTTCCTGGTTGTTTGATCTTGTTCCTTAACCATTCCTCTCTTGTCCTGTGTTATAAGTGTCTTTCTGGCTTCTGGAGCCAACTTCTATGCCCTTGAAGTTCCCATCATGTGGGCAACATTCTGTCTTAGCTTTGGCCCTCTGGATCTCTCTACTAAAGACATTAGCTAGCTCTTTTTCCCCCTGCATACTCCTAGCTATCTCTTGGTCCAGATTGCAGTCCAACTGCATCAGTTCTCAGCTCCCTCTTGGAGCTTATAGGAACACCCTAACATGACGCTTCATTTTGTGGCCTTCTTTTTCATCCTCTACAGACTCTGATTTTATTACAACAGCCTGTCCAAAAATTGGTGAGCCTGATTTCTCAATCTTCACATAACAACTGCTACTGCGCAGACAAATAACCCCAAATATCTTATATTTAAACATGCTCTTTTCTATATCTTCTCTACTTTCTACTTAAAAATCTTTTATCGCAAGGAGCTCTCTGCTCTCAAAAAAAGTCTCTTAAGGTTCTGTGTATGCTTTCTTTGGGTTCACCTCGGTATTCAGCTTCTCTGGGCTTGCGAGCTAAGTGCTTGGTGACCTTTATTTTATAGCTAGGGTCCACTAATGAGTGAGTACATACCGTAATCATCTTTCTGGGTTTGGGTTACCTCACTCAGGATAGAGTTTTCTATTTCCATCCATTTGCATGCAAACTTCAAGATGTCCTTGTTTTTTACCGCTGAGTAGTATTCTAATGAGTATATAATCCACACTTTCTTGATCCATTCTTCCATTGAGGGGCACCTACGTTGTTTCCAGGTTCTGGCTATTACAAACAATGCTGCTATGAACATAGTTGCACAAATGCTTTTGTAGTATGATTGGACTTCTCTTGGGTATATTCCCAAGAGTGGTATTGCTGGATCCTGAGGTAGGTTGATTCCCAATTTCCTGAGAAAC